>JANHAO010011488.1:0-16945 GCA_026873985.1 Saraca asoca | reverse complement strand
AACAACTATAAATGATGTTATTTATTTTAGAACAATATATTTAAAAGTATTAATGCCATATCAATATTATATTAAATTTTATAATAATTTTTTTATTTTTACTTATTTATTCTTCTCATATTCTTATTAAAATATTACCATAATTTATTTATAAAATTAAAGTTATCATAAAAATTAAAAACAAACTTTATATCAAATAAGTTTTCTATTTTTTTATTTTCTAAACTTGTTCTCAAAACAATTTTACTAAACAAGTTTTTTATTATTTTCTATTTAAAAATTATTTTCAAAACAGATTATCAAATAGATTTTTTTATACTTTTGTTTTGCAAAACAATTTTTAGACATAGTTTTCAAAAACAAATTTTAAAAACAAAAAAACAAAAACAGAATCAAATAGAACATATATCTTCATATGATGAGGATAAAACTTAATCACAATCCATTATTGGAATTATAAATTAATTGCAGATAATTTTTTTCTTTAACAAATAACTTTTTTAATTTCAATATTTTAATTACCATAACAAAAAAATTTATACACCATTAGCTAAATGTTCACTTTTCTTGATTCATAAGAAAAATGTATACATATACTTTATATATATATATATATATATATATTAAATTGATGATTATATTAACAAATTCAAATCAAAAATCAATTGCTGATAATATTTTTAATAGATTGAAAATTAGTTAAAGATAATTCTTTCTTTATTTTATAATTTTGTTTAATGAAGATAATTTTAATAATTTTAATCTTTAAATAAAATATAATAATTATATATTTTAAGTATAAAAATATAGAATATTTAAATTAAAAATGATTTTAACGAAAAAAATTTTAATGAAAGTATGACGTCTTTCAGTCTTTGCTATACTATATATATAGTACAATAAATTAGACAATACATTTTCTTTTATTTTATAATATTCATTTATGATTTTGTTTTACAAACAATATCCAAAACCTATAAAACAAGTAATTTTAATGTAATTATTTTATTATCTTTTTCATAATTTATTATACTAAAAAGTGATATTTTTACAAATCATTCAAATAAGAATAAATTCTGTATAATTTGATCTCAAATTATGTTACCAAATATAAAATGAATTATGTATAATCAATTCTATATAAAATGAATTATAATCAATTAATTACCAAAAAAGTTAATTACTAATAATTATATTCAAAATCAATTATTTCCCCAAATCTATATTGATTACCCATGGATTTGTTCATATGCATATATAGCACTATCTAATGTTTACAAAACAAGATTAGATTGGTCGATTGAATTGGTTAGACTAAAAATTGATATGTGTAATGGTTTGCTTCAATCATAAAATTGTTTTCATGATCAGACCAAATTGAACCAATCAATTTTAGACTACACTAGATGAACTGCTAGATCGAAACTAATTTTTAAACATTAGTTAACTTAATTTTAACATTTCTGGCTCAACTATTGGTTTAATCGGTTGAATTAATTAAATTATGCTTTAATAGTTAGTCTTTTTAATTCAATATCTGGAAAAAAATCAAAAAAGGTAAAGTCTCAATTGCATATATATGAGTAATTTTGAAAATATATGCATATTTATTAAAAAACAAAGGGAAGTTCATAATTACAATAGTAAAAAAAAATACCATTGGTTGAATAACTTTATTTAACGTACATGTCAAACCCCAATTGGTCATTCTATCATGTATGGCTCCTTTTAAAAACCATTGTGTGGTTTCATATCATAAACATCCCTCACTAAGTAATCTTTTTTTGCATATGGAAATTTTACCAATTTCCTTTGATGGATTCTTCCTTTACCAATTCCCTTTGATGGATTCTTCCTTGGAAGTATAAATCTATGGCAAGTCTCTTTTATTCTCCATACTATTCTCTTTTCTTCAAGCATATATTTTCTTTTTCTAATCATGGATGCTGTTGAAAAATTCAATTCTGATGATAAATCCATCCAAGATCTTAACTTGGATGACTTGGAAATTGATTCTGAACTCCTTGAAAACTCCAATGATTTCTTAGAGAGCCCTCTTTGTGTCCCACAGGATCCAATTGAGGATTTGGAATGGTACCCAAATTTCAACGACTGCCTTATCTCAACAAATTCCTTAGGCTTGGAATTAAATTCTTCAGAAAACGAATTCCAAAGTCTTGACACACCTAAGGAAAAAAATTTGGAAACAACAAAAAAATCCTCTGGTTTTGAACCTGGAAGACCAGAAAATTCTTCCAAAATTGTTTCTGAGCAATTGAATATTCAAAACAAAGTGCTGCAAGAATTGCCATTACAAAGCAAAGGTTTTGGAAGATTTGGTGGTTGTTTTGCTAAAAAGACAAGAACAAAGAGAACTTACGGCTGTGGAAAATCAAAATCTTTTATAGGTTTGGATAACATAGAGACTTTAAGGCATTTTCTTGTGGCAAAAAGAAGATGCAAGCATTGTGAGACTGAGGAGACACCCCAATGGAGGAGTGGTCCTTTAGGGCCAAAAACTTTGTGCAATGCATGTGGTGTGCGATACAAGAGTGGGAGATTGGTGCCCGAGTATAGGCCTGTTGCTAGCCCAACTTTTGACAAGAGAAAGCATTCAAATTTCCATGCCAAGGTATTGAAAAAGAGAGTCTTTTAGGACATTTAGTGTGTATTTAGTATGAATTTTAAAGGCTCTGATATTAAGTTTAGACTTTATAATTGATTATGTATTTGTTTGTAGCATGTTTGATTACAAAATTCAAATTTGTAGAATTCCTTTTGTGTCCAAATTGAAATTGATTGATGAAAAGTTAGAAAGAATGCCTTTTGCTTCTAGAATATATTCTTACATACTATCATTTTAATTTGCTTGGTTAAAACCCATATACTAACTAGCATTTGGTACTTGCAAAATAAACTAATTTGAAAGATAATTGATAAAACCTTGTGTTCTATTATCAAAAATATTTCCTCATCCAAATGTCCATGAATTTCATCAATTACAATTTTGCATTGCAAGAGGACATGTATATATATATTGAATCAAAGCTTTTATATTGGTGCTTCTTCTTTTTCCTTTTTTTCTCATATTTCTATCAATAATCAACTCTTTTGAAATTAATTATTCATAATCAATTATTGTCACACTCCTAGGATTCAATTGTCCCAAGCCAGATCAATTTTCAAGTGGAACATAAGCTATGTAACTCCAAGCCTATGCACTAAATACCTATGTAAAAGTATTAAAACTATATCATTTACTCATATAATCATATAAATATATAGGTCATTTCCTTTATCTTTTTACATAAAATTCACATGTAGTTGATAATCCCCTAAAACCCATCCTAGTATGTTGTAATTAGTTTTCTATCTGTGACCCTTGAGTTGAAATTTGCAAAATCACATGTAACTCAACATGGATGAGCTAGCTCAGTGGATATAAATATCACCTGCCCGAAGATAGAGTGCAATGTACCTTTGAAAATCGTTCAGAAACCATTCAAAAATCAAAACCATATTTCATAAGGATTTCTTTCTTTTATTTTCAAAAATCCCTTCTTGTATAAAATTCCTTTTCATAAAATTGACTAGCACCTTTGTGTCCCTAGGTATAAAGAATATGAATTTGGACTAGGGTTAAATCCCTGATCTAATCAAATCATACAAACTCATTTTCTATCATCTATCATATCTAAATTTATTTCATTACTAAATAAGCACATGCAATCATATCATTTCTATTTATACATGTATATATATAGAGAAAATTGGTCTAATTTCTTAATATGGTGAAGGAGTATATTTTTTATTCCTTTAGGGATTATCTTCTTTTAAGGTTTTTGCTTTTGTTGTTGGCTAGATTTAGCTTATTTGATTTTACATCTATGTTTTAGCTTGAAGGTTTTTAGATAAAAAAATCCAAATTATTCATAAAAAGAATCTAACTTTTTCTAATTGAAGGATTTCTCTTTGGTTAATTATCTTTAAATTTTGTAGTCTTGACAAATTTTGAAAGCTAATTTTTGGACATAAATAGTAAGTTATCCATAATAATCATGTCATTATTCTACCTCCAACTTAATCAAATTGTATTACTTTAACTTGCCAGGATAGAACGAGTGAAACTTCTTCCCTTCTTGTATATAATATCTTCTAATATTATAATAGTCATGCCATTTTTTGGCCTCCTACTCATTCAAGTCATGTTATTTTAACTCACCAAGACTAAGCGAGTGAGCTTCTTCCCCTCACAAACTCTCTGTCAATTACTTACTCCTCTCTTTAGCTCTTTGTTATTTCTCCTATTCAAAATTGACTATTGTCATTCTTACAGATATACCTTTTTTCTAGCTGTTTCAAAAGTCTTATTTTTAGGCTTAATCTCTACGTTGCTTCATTCTACACTCTGATACAATTCAGTTGACCAAACGAGGGTTTTAATTCACTGAATCCTTCAACTCCGCAACCCTATAATTTTCTTAGTTCTAGCTTAGACAAAGAAGGGAAGATGGGTGAGCTTTAAATCCATAGCTTCAATTTTTTGTTCTTTACAAATTTAGTTCCATTACTATTACAAATTTTCTCTTCTCTACAAATTTAGTTCTATAACTATTACAAGAAAGCTTCATTATTTTGAATGATTCAAGTTTTTTTTTTCCTTACATCCAAGTTTAATTTCAATTTACAATACTTCTTTTTTTTTTGTTGCATTTTAAAAATTTGGTATCTTCCTTTTGGATTTCATTACTGAGATTTAAGCCAATTATATAATATTGTATTGTTGGAAGTTTCTTAATTTTTTAATGAAATACTAAATTTAGAGTTTTTTTAATTTGTAGTGAGGGTTAGAGATAATTTTTTTATAATTTGAGTAGAAAATTCTGAAATCTCTGTCCTGTGAACATTTGAATCTACAAAACCCTTTAATGAGAATAGAAATGGATATTTTTAGAAAGCATGTCAATAGTGTTGATTGGTATGATTGAGGCCACTTTGAGCCTTTTTATTATTTTCTCAACTAAGAAATTTAGTTCTAATATTTTCTTATGCACTCTCTATAATCAACTGCTACAAGTAAAGCCTCATAACTAATAATTCTATTTTTTGTATTTTTAGTTGTAGATTTTTCTCGCGTGATCTATTTTAATTCTGTAATCTTAAATTTCTTTTAAATTGATTTTACTGCTTCTATCTCACCTTATTGAACTTACTAGAATAACTATTGTGCCTTTAAATATGATGATGTATGAACTTTACAAAAGTGTTAACTAGGTGCTAGCTTTCCATATTATTTTTTTGGTGAAGTCTACTAGAATTTTGCTACTTTACTATAATGTTAGAGTTGATTTGTACCTTGAAGCTTCTCATCTTCAAGTGGTATAACGTAAACATGATTATTTTTCAATGAAGTGAGCTAAAATGTTCTAATCTACATGATGGAGGAGGGACACAAAAGGATCAAAGCTACTGTTTTAAAGTTCACTTCTACGTCACTTGAGTAACTTTATAAGCTTTTGCCTCTATATTTTGTGTTTTTGTATAACTTTTTCTGTTTTAATAAGAGGCCACTTATTATATATTTGTGGCAGCCTCTTCCATATAGTTGATAGAACAAATTTTTTGCATAATTTCCATATCCCACCTTTGAAACAAAATTTTCTTAGCATTTAAGAAAAGAATTTGGTGATGACATTTAAGAATTGTCTTAGAAAGTTATTTAGCTCAAAGCAATTCCAAAGGGAGAAATAGAATTACATAAGAATAGTCTAGTAGCCCCTAGCACATGTCGAAAGGGAGGAGTCAATAGTCTGATTTGAAATTTTGATGATTTAGCATGTAAGATAAAGAATTCTACAAAGGTGATATTACCAAGTTACAAGGAGAGATATATGGGCCTAATTACATGAGGATAAGTACCCTAAACCCTAATTACATGAGGATAAGTATTCTATTACTGCAGTTGTAAACAAACTAGATTGTACTATATTTGAATTTAAATTTTGAATTATATATTGCTTGAATTTAAATTTCCTAAGCTCTAGAATTTATCTCCCACAAGTGATACTTATTTCAATGAAAGTTGGTTTTTTTTTTTCAATTTTATTTTAAAGAACAAGGATTTTTCTAATAATAAATTATAATGATCAAGGATTGATTATTTCTTTTACCTTATGTTGTTGCTTTTATGTTCTTTTTTATTGTTCCATTTTTTTATATGACTGAATGTGAATGTGATTTATTCATTTGGATTGATAACCATGGGTCTCTATTTAAGTTTTTATTTACAATAAAAGATCTAAAAGATTGAACTTGCGCTGTTAAATTGCTCAAATAATTTTAGTTCTCATTAAATAAGGAGTTAGTATGGTTTACAAAAAGTTATACAGGAATACAACTTCCCAAAAAGTGAAAATTGCTTAGGTTCTTTAGTTGGTCATTAAATTAAAAAAATGAGAGAAGTTGTATTTTCCACAAAGTATGAAAAGTTGCTTACCTAACCCCTTGATAAATTCTATTTCCTGGAAAGTGTTGCTTCTTTAATATCAATCAAACAACTTTCAGCTCTTTTTGAAATGTTCATATAAGAATTTACTTCATAAAAAATTTAACTTTCTACAAGAACTTATTTAATGTGTGAATCAAATGACTCTTAAGAGCATTCACCTCCGTTATGCTTATTTTGATTTCCTTGTTCCATAAAATAGATCAATTTTAATTAATCTTCATTTTCAATATTTTTGTATACTCGTTGTAACTCACCGAAACTAATATATGTAATGTAATCGTAGGTCTAATTGC
Organism: Saraca asoca; assembly: GCA_026873985.1. Lineage (NCBI taxonomy): Eukaryota > Viridiplantae > Streptophyta > Magnoliopsida > Fabales > Fabaceae > Saraca > Saraca asoca. The sequence continues at coordinate 10,144 of JANHAO010011488.1, read as the reverse complement.
TTCTTTAACCATGTAGAGGTGTACAATATGAAACCAATTAAAATATAAGCTATATAGTTTGTGTTGACTAGTATAACCATTTTTTAACTCATTTTGGTTCATGTCTTTTTCTAGCATGTTATTTTATCACAATTTAGAATTTAGTTGTTTTATTTTATTTTTTACTTATTTGTTTTTTTCTTTTCTTTTAATGTATAATAATTCAATGAAACAACATAAATTATAGGTTAAAATGCACCAAACCTCTTTGTACTTTTAGTGATTTGTATATAATTTCTTGACCTTTGAAAAGGTGTATATAACCCTCTTGTACTTTAAGTCATGTGCACTTTACTTACTTTCATCTTCTTCTTTTTTTTAACATATATGTCTAATGAAATATAAGTGTTAAGTGATCATTAAAAATCATTATTTTTTTAAAAAAAAATCAAAGAATGAAATCTAATTTTTGGACAAAGAAAATTAAAATTAAAATTTTGGAAAGAAAATTATTAAAGAACTAAATTTAATTTTTTTGAGAGGGAAAATGATACCTTTTCATAGTTTACTTCATATGGATCCTAAAATTTTGATATAGAACTTTATAATTGGATTAAAATTGAAAATAATAAATTATGTTTTTAGTCTTTGAAGGATAATTAAGATTGTTTTACTTATATGATAGTTACATGAGTGTTTTATTAAGTTTATGGATGAAAAATATTTCAATGTGCTAAACTGCACCCAAATTGAAGTACAAGAGGGTAGAATACACATTTTTAAAGATCAAAGGATTATATATACATTACCCAAAGTACATGGGATTTGATGTATTTTAGCCTAAAATGTAACCTTCAATAACAAAGATTAGTATAATATTACTCATAAAAAATAAAAAAAATAGATTTGTCCAAACTATTTCACAGTAAAGGATTTTTTTTAATTAAATGTTACATATTTATTTTAATGAATGAAATAAACATTACATAAAATTTTCTATAAAAGACATCATATTTAATTCAAATAAATTTACTGTGAATTCATATAAAAATAATAACTTTATTAATGCAAAATTAAGAGTAACTTTATCACCTACTTGTTATGCTCCTGACCTTCATTCAAATATCAGTGAAAAATTATTTGTTTTGCTTCACAAATATAACTTCTATATAATTAAAATGAAAGTTAATCTTTAATGAACATTAGGATATATGCTTGTGAATTGAGAAATTAGTTTGTTAACGAGTGACACATATGGTCACTTATATTTAATAGTGTCAATTTTTTTTAACTTCTTATGGTCGAATCTCAATTTATGGATGAAGGTCAAATAAAACAAATTTTAAGAATACTTTAAAAAATATTTATTATTATTAGAGAAAAAATACATTGACCTCTCTTGAGTTATATGAAAATTACACTTCACCTTCTCTATAGTTTGAAAATCTACATTTACCTGCCCTCTAGTTATGAAGTATGCTACACATAAACCCATATTTATTTTTTAGGGAAAATACACTATATCCCTTGAATTATGCTTCCAAATCAATTTACCCCCTCGATTTTAAAACTCGACACTATACCCCTTAAAATTTTGACTTAATTGATTCTATCATCTCTACTATTATTTTTGACAAAAATTTATATTATTCAAATCATATTATCTTTTACAACTAAATAAACTAGTGATTTGAGAGAAAAAATGAAGTTTACAATCTCTTACACTAGAAACACTTCAAGCATTTTAGGAGAAGTTCAAACCATAACCAATGCTGATGAGGAAACCATGATTTGTTGATAACAAATGTAGTTCTACCATTAGCATAATGCAAAAATTCATAGTCACAATATCATATTTGAACCCATCACTTGGACATAAATAAACTTTTAATAATCATATTCAACCCCATTGGAAGAATAATAAAATTTTGTATTTAGAAGAGATTTTTTGAGACAGCATTAAGGGAGACTATGCAACCAATCAAATTCTTGATCCTATCCTAACATAGTGTAATTTTTAATGTTTGATGTATGCCTTTGTGAGAAAATAATGTTAACAAGAAGGCATACCTCGACCTTATCTCAAACCCAAAACCTTTGGCAAAAAGAGAAACACTTGTGGCCAAAAGGATAATTAAAATAAAGTAAAAGTCATGGGGAAGCTATCCTCTCAAGATTGGACTTCACCATATCTTGAAATGAATTTTGTGATTTCTACTAGTAATAAAATAAGTCAATTTATTAGGAAGTTCACCAATTTTTAATTGCCTATGATGTCATCAACAAATCTAGGTTTCCTCATCAACACTAGCATATGGTTTGAATTCATCTTGTAATGCTTGAAGTGCTCCTGGTGTGAGAGATCATGAACTCCATTTTATCTTTTAATTAAATCCTTAGTTTATTTAATTGTAAACGATAATATGATTTGGCAAAATAAATTTTCATAAAAAATAATAGTAGAGATGATAAAATCAATTAAGTTAAAACTTCAAAGGGGTATAATGTCAAGTTTTAAAATTGATAGGGTAAATTGATTTGGAAGAACATTTCAAGGGGTTATAATGTATTCTCCCCTAAAATTTTCCATTAGCTCTTAGGTAATTAGCTTTTTCTCCTTGGTCAAGGGTGTTATTTGACCAATTAATACTAAAACATCCCTTGTATAAAAATCTCCTTTTTAATATTTTCTCCACCAAAAGAAAGTACTACTGCAATGATAATTTTGTCATAATTCAATTTTACTAGAAGAGAAAAATAAAAAAAAAATGACTTATAACAAAAACAATGTTTTTATCTTAAAAATAATTGAGCTTATACATTAAAATAAGTCCCTAAAATTTGCATTTATATATGAGAAATTAACCAAAAAAATGGACACATAACTAAAAAAAATCTCGAAAATTCCTATTCATACAAAAATAAACAAAAAAATTATTTAATAAAAAAGTCACAAAAAATCACAAACAAAAATCAAAAATTTGTGTGCTAAATCAAAAAATTCTAGTTTGCATATGATAAATAAAACACCAAAAAAATCAAGAAGAATATATGCAAACATATATATAATATTGGAGAATTGTAATTTCACCTTAACCCTTGATTTCTATTAATAAAAGTTGAAATTTTTTTCTTTAGATTTTGATGCTTTAATGTGTGTGTGAGTGAGAGAAAAACACAAAGCTGCAAATATTTTGAATTAGCTTGTATAAAAGGTTGCTTTTATTTTAGGAATAATATAGTTTAATTAGATATTATTTGACTTAGAAATCATATTTTTGACTTAACAAATAAATATTTAAGGAACACCATTATATTCTTAACAGAACATCCTTAATTAGGGGTAAAGTGTAGGATTTCAAACTAGAAGGGAGGTTAGTATAAACCTAAATGCTACTTTAGAAGGGTGGTGTAGGTGATAACTTTATGCCCTTAGCATCCTTAGGGACCCTTGAAGTCCCATCCCTTCATCCAGCATTATTTTGTTGATCTCTAAGTCTCCTATAAGCTCATGAGGTTCAAGAAAGTTTCTTACATCAAAAGTATCTTGAAGTTTCTTTAAACTCATTGGCTTCATATTTTAGCCATTTTCTTTTATCTCTTCCTTTGACTTCTTGCTCTTGAAGTTACCATCGTACTTCCTTCATATATTTCCTTCAAGAATCACTCCATCTTAATCTTATAGGAAGAACTAACATTCCCTTTCTTTTTCTCTTTCCTACCTTTAAGCATGAAGTTTTAGCCTCTTCAAATTTCATTCTTTGGTTAATTGAAGACTTGATTTGATAGATTGAGGGTCTAGTTTTTTAAGTAGATTGCAACCAAAATTTACAAGTAATTTCTTTTTGATATTTTTAACATGTTCCAAGCATTACCTTGTCTAATTGACGTCATTTTCTTATTATCACAGTTGCCTGAAGATCATCCTTAAAGGTTGAACTTCTAGGCCTCCATCTTAAGTCATTACAATGATTATCAAAATAAATTCTCCTATTGCTATACCAAACAAGTAGTGGCTAGTTTAAACCTTATTTTTTGACATAAAAAAATTCTTTTATTGAAGCTTCTGAGCTATTAGCTATGCTTTAATGATGAGGGGTTTAGATAGTATACTTGCAATCTTAGATTTCAAACTTCCTTGTTATCAGTATAACTAAAAAAAAATGTAACTTACAATGAAAGGTGGATAAACACTTATTTCTAAGATGGTTTAAAATATGAAAAGAAAAAAAGTTCTAAAATTTGTTTTCTAAATGTCAAAACAAAGCTACTATAAACATAGAATAACCATAAGGGAAAGAGTCCTTTGCCTTGTCAGTAAGGTTGTTAGTTAGTTAAATTTCAATTAATTTTTCAGGAACAATATAACATTAAATATTTTTGGATAACATTTATTTTCATGTGCTATAAAAATTAAATATTTTACCATTTTACTGAACACCAAAATAAAATTTTAAGATCAAGACTATAATATGCAAATTGAAAATATGGGTGGCAATACCTTTGCCAACTAATAGTAAGAGAGCCTTGGATCCAATGCCTTTAAAAGCTATAGTTTATATTGTTATACAGGTGAATTGAAAATCAAGTAAAAGGCTAACTATGTGGTATTAAGTTTTTCACCCAATTAAGATTTAAGATTTGCATATTCAACCACTCTTTACCAAGTGCATTAATGATTTAGTACCAACTCAAAAATTTTGCATATGTAAGATTTTTCAAGTTTTTATTATGTTGTAACATACAAATTAAAATTTTTTATACAGGATTTTATAACTTTTTGACAAAAAAATTGCAACTTTTGTATGGAATTTGTGTATAGTAAATAGTCCTAAAGTTATAATTCCATAAACCAAAGTTGCATCAAATTACATGGTGAAATATTTTATAAGTTTTTATAAAATTATAACATAAAAATTATAATTTTATATACAAGATTTTGTAACTTTTTTACAAAAGTTATAATTTTGTATGGAAGTTATGTCCAACAAGTTCATAAAAAAGTTACAACTCCATCAACTAAAGTTACATCAATTTTCTTTTTAATTTCCAACTTGTTTATGTATAAATTTTACAAATTAAAAAATATACTAGTATGAATGGTTGTTGATTGCATAGAAATATTACAATATATATACTGAAACTCTCCATTTGGGACCAATAAACCGACAATATGGCAACTTGTTGCTAGGTGACCCACACACACAACAAAGTCAATCCCACACGATAGAAGTGGTCTGCCAAGCACACTCCAACGGTCAAGTTAATAACTTCATAGAGTTTCAGTAAGTGTAATGAAGATGATCTGAAAATAGAATACCTATCGGTATATATAGGTGCTGGGCGTACAAATTGCCCTCCTCTTGGATGAATGATGTGTAACCACATGTCTTCAACATATTGGTAGCATAAGCAAGATTCCTATTTTGTCATGCGTCAATTAGGTGGTCGATTCACTAAGCCTTTGTTTGGGCAAGTTCTATGAAGGAATTGATGGACTAAATGCATTAGGTCAATCAACCTAGGTCCAAGACTATCCATGCTATAGCCACTTCTTTAGCTAGTCTGAGTTGATTATCCGTAGTTGATCATTTAAAGACTAATAACCACTTTGAGTTATGTCATTTACCCCCTTCCCCCTTAGTGAGTACAATAGTTGGCCTGCCTAGAGACCTTTTATTCCCTTAAGCGAGCTATTATCTATACCAACACTGATGGCCTTTGTCTTCCTAAGGGGTTACGAGACCCACAAAGGTCACATTATGGCAAGGATCCCCATCTAAGCCTTTCATCTCCATTTGGCCCAGTTATTGGATTTCTCCCCTGCTCTTTATCTGGGCCACTCGATGCCCACTCTACACTTTACTTGCAAAAATCCAAACTTGCTGCCATACTCTATCATCCTTTTTGGTGTTTCTCCATAGTTTCTGGTCACTCCACCGCTTCTCTTACAGTTAAATCTTCTACCTTTACTTCTTAGCTTTCCTTTTTTTTTCTTCAAAATGAATTGGCAAAGGTGATTTTCTTTTGGTGACTATGTCTTTCATGCCTGTCTTTCTATCTTCCAAGTCGTATCGAAGAGGCCAGTATATTTACTTTGGCTTTGTCTATTTATTCTGCCTTTACTAACTTTCACTTGCTCTGTGCTTTGATTTTAGATTGTTGATTAAACAAAGAAGTAATAAAAATCCACCACTTGAAGATAAACCCCAAGCGATTAGTAGAAACTTATGCCTAAAATTTGACCAAGCAGAAGCCTATCATGCCACCGATCGTCTAGCTCGATCCAATGCCACAAGCAACTGATGTCACTAATAATCCTTAGCCCATCGATCGACTCATGCAATGCCTGATCATACCAAGGCGTTGTCCTCGAGAAAGTGAAAGAGTCCCTTTGAGGATTCTTTTAAAGGATAGAGGAGTAGCTTTTCTACTTCTATTGCTAAGAAAATCAAGGTGGGGGCCTAGAAAAAGATACTATTGATCAAAATCCTTAAAAAAAGTAGCTTATCCTTTGATACCATAGCCAACCTATTATATGAAGATGCAGATTGCAAGGCCTTTTAGCATAGCTTTTCCAAGGTCGATAAAGATAAGCCCTTGGAGTAGATTTTAGAAGAGCTAAAGGAAGACTAGAAACTTTTAAACCTTGATTACTATTATTGCCCTTTTCTCCTTTTTCTCTCTTTCTCTTTATTTATTTATTTATTTTTACATATGTGTTGTATTGGCTGATCAACCATATGAATGGACTTATGAATTTTTCCTATACATATAGCATTTTTTTAATCAACTTTTGTATGATATCCTTTTTGGTTTATGTGTCTCTAATAGGCTTTAACCTTTTCTATACTTTGTCTAAAGACTTTATTAAGCATCCCAATCAACTAAGCCTTAAATGGGCTTTTTGTTTATCATTATTTTTTTTTCCGATCATCTATTTTATTTTACCGTTCTTTCATGCCTCTGAGGGTTTTACACTATCACTTTTTCTTTTGCTAATCCTTCGATTGTCAGGACCTTCACTAGGCATTCGTAACATCAATTTATCTTCTGATAGCCTTAATCGTCCTACTTTGGAAACTTTGCTTCACAAGTGTTATTTTTTATTATGTGATTACCTTTTATTAGCACCAAGGAATCTGCTCTAACTTTTTTACTGCTGAGGGGTCTGCTCAGTCTTTTATTAGTGTTGAGAAGTCTGCTTGATCTTTTATTAATGTTGAGGGAGGTTTGTTCGGGCTTTTTTTTTTAGTGCTGAGGCATTTGCTCTATCTTTTATAATTGCTGAGAGGTCTACTCAGGCTTGATTTTAAGCTCATGGCTCAATCTTTTTTATTGCTTTTTACTATTTTCTTTCCTTCTTTTAATCGATTGATGAAACACATAGTTCCTAATTTTGAGTTTTTGTCACTTGTTTTTACCATTTTTTAACTTGTGTAAGCTCGTCTAGCTTAGGTTGATCAATTGCAACTAAGAGATCCTACAATGAATAGAGCTAGCTATGCAAAGAGGAATGGATCTGTTGAGCACGCTCCAATATTTAAGTTAGTGATCATTCAGGAGAAGCATAGATTAGTGTGTGTATGAAAGTGAGGGATGGTACATGTTGTGGTTTTATAGGTCGGTCCCTTGGTTTTAGGTAGATGTCGAGCCTTTCTTATAGGTTAGAGAGTTAATCATCCTTTGGCACTTAGACCGATTAGTCCATATGGAAATCAGTATGTTTAGGATGCTTTCCCATTTTTCCTCATGCCTGACTAGCCTTTTTTACGTAAGATGTACACTTTCTAATTGGTTACACTTGAAATGTTTTTGAGCAATCTCCACTTCTTCAATATTTACACATTTTTCTAACTAAGCCCATGGTTTTGACAAGGACAATGTTAGTGCTTCGCAAGGACACAAAAAAGTGTCTTGATCTCAATCCTAAACTAATTAGGTGCACTACTACCCCTTCATTGAGGTTTTTGATTTCCAAGGCTAAGGTATTGAAACAAATGAGATACTTTTTCAAAATCTCTCTTCGTCCTTGTTGAAAGCTAATTGAAGAGGCCAATGCTTTCTTAAGTGCTTACTTAGTCACAAAGTGAGTGGAGAATGCTTCAACCAGCTGTCAAAAGTTGTCGATTGACTAGCAAGGTAATGCTATGAACCATCTCATTCTAGCTTTCTTTGATGTCATCTAGAAGGCCTAACACCTAATAGCATCTCGAGCTTTCAACAACAGTATAGATGCCCAAAAACCTTCCCGGTGTTCTTGGGAGTCCATTGTTCTATTGTAAAACTTCATATGGGTTGGTGATTTGAAGTGGTTAGGCAATAGAATGACCATTACATTAGAGGTGAAAGGGTGTAATCCTCATGGTGATAGGAAAACTGGCAAGAACTTTGTGTTTGGCTTTAGATGAGATTAATGGTTGGGAATTTACCGTTGACAATTAAATTTGTTTGGGGTTCATAGGACTAGATTGGTGATTTATGGAACTTGTATTTAAGAATTTTGGACTTGAGGGTTTTATGCTTGAAAATGCTCATGGTTTTACATTTGAATAGTCGCTAGGTTCATCAAAGTAAAAGTGATTGGGTTTGGAGCTTGTTCAATGAAAGTATCACATTCAAGTTTAGCAACTATTCTTTAAGCTTCTTTCGTCATTTGATTGCGGTAGTGCTTTCCTCGTGCCTATTCATGACATTACTTCGAAGATGAGGGATGTGAGCAAAACAAAAACAAGATCAATAAGATATTGGTGACTGGGAAAGCCACAAACGGTGTGAAATGAAACTTCCATTTAGGACAGGTAGACTGGCGAGACAACAAGCTATTACTAGGTGACTTGCACACATAGCAAAGTCAGTCACTCACGACGAAAGTGGTTCGCTGAGCACACTTTGATGATCAAGTAGTAACCTTGCAGAGTTTTAGTAAGTGTAGAAAAGATGAGCTGAAGAAGAGACACCTATTAGTATATATAGGTGTTGAGCATACTAATTATCGTGCACTTGGATAAATAATGTGCAACCACATGTCTTCAATGTATTGGTAGCATAAGTGACATTCCCATTGGGTGATTGTTGTAATCACATTGTTTGTGTATGCCTACGTCACACCTTATGTCATGCATCAGTTGGGTGATTGATTTACTAAACCTTTATTTGGCTAAGTTCTATGAAGGAATTTTTCGATCAAATGCAACAAATCAATCAACCTAGCTCTGAGATTGTCCTTGTCATAACCACTTCTTTAATTAGTCTTGGTCAATCATCTAGAGATTAATTACCACTTAAAGTTATGTCATATATATATATATATATATATATTTAAAACACGTTAATATAGTCATTAGAATTTGTAAAATTAATATCTATGAACTGATTTTATATTTTGTTTAAAATATTAATTTTAGTATTTAAGTAATTATGCTTAATTACACCTCTTTCTTGTTTGAACGTCAAAGGAGCACGCCCTAACTACATAGGATTCATTGTACCCTTTAAAACAAGTTTTATTCCATTAATTATATCCTTTTCAAACAATTATAATTAATGAATTGGGAAATTAATTTCTAAAATCTCAGTAGAGATGGAATATATAATAATACTAAGGCCTCATTTAGTACATTATATTATATAGGATAGATGCCAATAGTGTAAGGGTTATAAGATAGTATAGTATAGGATATATATATAGTATAATTTTTTATATTATATAATATTTGATGTGTCATTTTATAGTTTATATAATTGTATATTATATATTTCTTATTTTATAATAAAAATATATAATATTAAAATTTATTTTAAATTAAATTATTTATATATAATGATAATGATATTAGTAATAGATAGTAATGAAAAATGATAATGATATATTATAACAGTAGTGAAGAGGAAGAAATGGTGGGTAACATGACGGAGAAGAGATGGTGATGGTGATAGTGATATTTGACAAATTGGGTGATGATGTAATAATAACAATGATTTGATTGATGGAAGTAGATGCTAACGGTGAAATTGAAGGGTCAACGACAGCTACTAGCACCACTGCCACATTGGTGCTAGCGGTATTAGACTACCCATAGTGGTAGGTGCTTAAGGAGTTGCTTAACTTAAGCAACTCACCTTAAGCAATTCTTACCACTGTGAAGGAGTTAGAAAAATACAC
>JANHAO010011487.1:0-16937 GCA_026873985.1 Saraca asoca | reverse complement strand
AAGGGGAGGACGGAAAGCGACCTAGCCAGGGAGAGGAAGAGATGCTAGCAAAAGGAAAGCAAACAGAAAAAAGAAAAGAAACACAGCCATTCTTTTACCCGTGTTTTAAGAAAATAGAGAGCAGATGTTAACCATTTGCAAAGCACACACATTGAGTCTTTGCTTTTATGTAGTTCCTTCCTCCTTTAGCTTTTTAGCACTAGCGTTTCTTATTCTTTCCTCACTTCGTTTCCCAACTCCTATGATGATTCTAGTAAGCTATAGATTCCCTGCCTTGTATGCTTTTCCAGCCTTTATATATTCTCAAATAAATATACAAAACATGTATTCAAGTACATATAAATATATATATATACACACACACACACACACGTCGTAACAGAGTTATCCTTATGATGAATATATGTAGTTCACAACATAATATGATCTGTATAATAGCCAATCCTATACATCATTAAAAAAATGGTTTGTTTTTTGTCAACTAATTGTATATTTTACATATTGGGGTCAGCAATTTTGTTATCTTCGACATGGTGGTAGAAAGTGGAGCAAAACAAAAAATTTGAAAAACAAATATAATACATATGTATGTTTATAAGAAAAGTTAATAGGCAATATATATCACTTTTAATAAAAAAAATATATATATTTACCTTCCCACTACTGCTATGTGGCCTGACATCAAACCAAATCCGATCCAACTTGTGTTTAAATTAATTTACTTGGGAATTAATTATTAGAGCAAAATATTTAAAATAAAAAACGTAGTGGGACATCACTCAAAAATGTCGTCACCCATTACCCTAGATCAATCCAAAAATTTCTTATATATTTATATTATAATATGTGTTTTCATTTCACTCAATAAATAATCATTGATTATTAATTTTTTAAAATTTAAAATTTAAAATTTTAATACGTGTGATATCTAATAAATTGATAAATGAATAATAAAATTTATTATTATTTTTGATTTATTAAATAAAAATAAAAATAATGTTATTATTGGCTGATTCAAGAATTTCTCAGATCAATCCAAAACGGGCATGCTTTGTTGGTGCACTAATTTGTGAGGTATAACACCTGTTAATTTCACCTTGGCTTAAATCAAACGTGGCTCCACGTCAGCAACTTTCCAACTCATTGGATATCCACACGGTCACTCAATAAAATATCACCACGTATCACGCGTGGATCCCACTACTGGCATCTTTCTTCATGCCTAAGCTTAAAGCCTTTAAACATTCAATCGTTTTTGGGACCCACTTGCTTATGTCACTCTCCATGGCCCGCTTCAAAAAATGGTGAACGTGGCCCTTAACCTCACTTTATTGCGCCTGACTCAGGAGCTATGGGCTGTACAAATATACGATGCAGCCTCAACCACACGATTTCAGACCAAAATGCCCCTACTAAACATCGTGAATTCTGAGCGGGACCCCACTCCACTGCCCATTATTGGCTTTAAATACGACCCCCCGACGCTGCGTTTCTTCCCTTTCTCCCTCCTCCCTTCCATACCCCTCTATTAGCAAAAGCTGTGCTTTTCCAACCATGCTTTCCACTCTTTCCGCTTCCGACCCTCTGCTCGGAAACCCATTCTCCACCTTCGACGGCGGTTATACCCCTTTGGATTGCTCTGATTTCTTCTCCACCTTCAAACCCGAAAAGCCCAACACCACTTCATGTTCCGGTTCCGGGTCAGAAGATCCGAACCAAAACAGTGACAAAGCGAAACACGACTGCGAGGTGCCAGCCATTATAGACGAGCGGAAGCGGAGGCGAATGATATCTAACCGGGAATCGGCGCGAAGATCACGGATGCGAAAACAGAAACATGTGGAGAACTTACGGAACCAGGTTACCCGGTTTAGCATCGAAAACCGGGAACTGAACAACCGGTTGCAGTTCTTGCTGCATCACTGTAACCGGGTACGAACCGAAAACGAGTGGCTCCGGTCCGAGCGAACCGTGCTCCAGCAAAAATTGAACAACATAAGCCAAATTTTGGGTTTTCAACAACTGCAACCTTTCTCGTCTGCATGGCCATGCAGTTCTCTCCCACTAGCATAAACATCATTATTAATAACGTAAAATTATCATAATACGGCCTCGGTTAATTCTAAGCCAAGAATTAAAGAGCACATCTTAGTGTTAATTTGTCTGTGTAAATTAAAAAGTATCGAAAGAAGTTGGTGGGGGGACTTGCAGGTTTTCTTCTTCTTTTCCTTTTTCTTTTTTTTTTAGAAAACATGATGGTTTTGGAAAAAAATAATTTCAAAACCAGGTTATGATTATTGTGTAAAATATTAGTTAGCCTATGATTCAGGTATATAATCTAGTTGTTATTGTTGTTGCTCGTTGTTCAAAAATCGTTTAGTTAGGTTTCAATTTGTGTTATTTCTTTCATAAATTCCAATTTCATTATTGATGATGTGTGATTAACAGTATAATGATATGGATCAAAATAAGATCCAATCATACAAAACATACATGACGCTATAACAGTAAAGCCACGACACAGTTAAAAAGCAAGGAAACTGCCCACGACAAAGATTAATCAAACGTGGGTGCATGATGATTGAATTACGCTGTATTAAATAACACTTTGAAAGTCGAATATGCCCTCCCTACATGAGTTCTTATATGATCAATTACAAATTAACAATACCAATCAGTAGGGACAATACTATCATTTAGCATTCTTTTATAGAATATGTAGATGTCCTTGTTAGTTGGCAAGTACTAGATGGCAAAATCATTGGTCAAGTAGTAGTTTATTAAAAGTTTGCTTGACGTTTAGTTGCTGATCTCCTGTTCATAAAAAAAAGACTATGATTATTTTTTTTATAATTATGATAATATTATTATCAATATCATCATCATTATTATCATATAAAATTATATTATAATAAACTTTTTAATACGTAGAAGGTGCAAACTCATGACATACAAAACAATAAAAAAAAAATAGTGGATGGGAGGGCAACATGGGTACTTGAAACTTATTAGCTATAGAATAAGTTCAAAATAAGAGGAAGAGTATTCAAAGTATGGAGAACATAAGTAAATGAGTTACCTTATACATTCATAATGTAGTGGAACTAATTGACGAAGATGAGTTTGGGGGCGGTGAAATAATAAATTGAAAAAATAAGTATTTTTTAATTATAACAGTAGACATGGTTAACCCATCAAAAACTCATGTATAAAAGAATGGGATGGGAAATAAAATTTTTAGGAAACATTAAATGTTACTTAGTCAAATGCTCACGTTCAAAAAAAAAAAAAAAGACTATTTATTACATGTTGATTGCTAATACATAATGAATGGAATTGTTCCAAATATTTTGAATATTTTTTTTTAACTTATTACAATATTGTTTTCTCTTTAAAATAATGTTTATATAAGATTATCTGATCTAATTTAAATAGCAAATGTATACTACTATTGACCGACCGGAATACGTCACTTTTTAACTCAAAGTGCAAACTTAATCCCACTTTTTGTTTTAGAAGTTGATTGGTTTTGGATGACGTGCAATTAAGATAGGAACTTTAGCCTATATTATTATTATTATTAAACTGATAGATGACTTTATGCTCAAATGTTTTTGGGTAATTAGAGGGGCCACAGCTATTCTCAGATACGTAATTTGATCAATAATGAACAAAGAAAAGTGCATTCGTCACTCGTAATTTGATTATATTACAATACAACAAATGTATTAATTTAAATTCAAATAAGGATCTATGTTTCACTAAGAGCACCAAGCCTTCTCTTTCTCTATCAGTCTCTTTCTTTTGCTTTTGCGTTGCCAAACTCTTCTTCTTTTTTCTTTTTTCAGTTTGCATTCAAGGGCAATGAATATTCGAGGCATATTACTTTGGCTTCCTTTTGAATTCTCAACGACATGTAATTATCAGTTTTTTCCTATAATTTGGTTTGGCTCAAAAGTATGCAAAAAATAAAGATAGGATGTGCTATATTGGATTTATTAAGGAATATTGCCTTTTAGAAACGATAACTGTTCAATTTTATCTCCTATTGAATTTCAATCCTTTAATTTATATACTTTTCGAATTCTTTGTAGAAATATATTATCCTATTTCTTTTAAATCTTCAATTCATGATTTATATATGATCCCTAAGAAACCAAGATATATATATTCAATTAAAATGAATGCTCCATATCCAGGAAAAATAAGAAAAGAAATTCAATGCTCAAAATGAACTCCATTTCTACTTCCTACTCTCTTAGCTTTCGAAGTACCTAATGCTATATAAGAAGATTTGATGATGGCTTTCTATTCATTTACTCCCTTTTTTTTTTTTTTTGGCTATATAATATATGAATTATAAATTGACAATTTGAGCCTAGTTTTTCTTTTCAATGCACATTCATAAAAAAAACAGGAATGCGCTGTACCTAACAAATATATGTAGCATTTTCATATTACTGAAACTGAAAACCGAAAGATATCCCATACCAATCACCACTTTAAAATAATGGCCCGATGCCTAAAAACATCAACTTCCTACAATTAGAACTGGGCCACTCACAATCAGTGGAATTAGGTATGGGTTTTGCCCATTTCCAAAATCATCAATTAATCACTCTCTAAACTAGTATTTAGAGTGAGATATTTAGTCTCCAATTGTTGTCTTGGCCTGAATTGAATGCTTCTTCTCTTTCCACACTTTCCAAGTTAAACAAATGGAAAAGGCCATATGGAACTTTATAATATGTTAAATCGATGACCTAAGTATAATTAATTTTATTATATAGGTGAAGTAAATTTATATAAAAAAAAGATGAGTTACTCATTATGGTTTAACTTAAATTTAATAATTAATGCAAATTAATATTTTAAGCAAGAAAATCTAAACAAGATTCATTATTAGAGTTGGGCATGCATAAAATATTTGGAAATAAAGAAGACAAGCAAGAGGCACTATATCACTAGTTGGGGGCAACCTCCAAAGCGAAGACTCCAAATGTCCCAATCCACCAGTCAATTTGTTTTTGGAAGGCTCTCGCTTTGGAGTTTATTTGCTTTAATTTAGTCAGAAAGTTGGTGGTTCACTTTGTCATCACACCAGTACCTTTAATCACTATGATAGTGTTGATTTTTATATACAAATATTTCGCTTTCTACATTGATTATGACGCGGAATATTTCTAGACTCAAGAAATTTGATATGAAATATCTTTAAATTCAGGTTTTTTTTTTCATAATTTGTGAATCGAAATAATTTATTCTTTTAAAATAAAATTTTCATATGATTTAAAATTTAATAAATAATAAGTATAGTATAATTTTAATATATAAATTCTTTTCAATGAACATTCCAATAAATATAAATCCACAATAATGGAAAAGAGAATTCTCTAGCTACCTAAACGAACCGTCCATACGTCAAAATCCCAACTCCCAATATATATTCTATTACCACACCTTTGGGCATGATTAAGTTCCCAATATAAAATGGCAACTAGAAAGAACTAGAAAGAAAAATTAAGTACCAACATATTAGGATAGAATAGGAAGGCATGTGATTGAAAGAGCAAGAATGAGCTTGGAAGTGTTTTTAGTGTTTTTGTTTTATTATTTTTTAAAAAATTATTTTTAAAAATTATTTTTTAGAATAAAAAAATAAAAAATTTATCTGAATGTAAATTTTGAAAATAAATATTTTTTTATTTTTAAAGATAAAAAAATATATTTAATATTATTTACAATTTTATCATTAATGAAAATAGAAATTCTTTTTATTTTTTTTTTAAAAAATTTAAAAATAATTATATATAAAAATAAAGAAAAACATCATTTTGTATTTTTTAAAAACTATTTTTTAGTTATATTTTTAGAAAATAAATTTTTTTATTTTTATAAAAAAAATAAAAAAATTATTTAAAAAAAGTGGCTTCACAAACAGTCCAATATAAAAAAAATAAAAAAATTATTTAAAAAAAGTGGCTTCACAAACAGTCCAATATCTCTTAATCATTATGTATGTCCTTAATGTTTTTAGATCCTCCTTAATTTGAGGAAGTTGCTTTAATGAATCTCAAGGAGATCTTATCCTCATGTAAGGTCAAGAATTGGAGGCTTATGATGGCTAAATCTAGTTAGGATAGATACCTATCCAAACAAGTTTGAAAGTCATGCATGGGCAACTAGCAAGAAACATGATTAGTTTCTTCAACTTTGTCTAAAGATCTTGCACTATTTGGTCCCTACTTGTCTTAATATAATCTAGCTTCTTTTCATTCCGCTTCGTTTCACATGATGCCCTTGGCAGCCACTCTTCTCGATTCCCATTATTGTAAAATTTGATACAATTCTAAACATTAAAAAAATACAGGATATTACATGCAATTGGTAGAAGATTGGAACTAGGTCGAACTAAAGTGAAAGATTGCCTCTCTACATATTAATTATATATGCTAGATGTTGGAAAGTTTTGCTAATATAAACCTACTCGTAGATTCAATAGTAATAGTCCCGTTAAACAATGTGCCTCCGAGAACCCAAAAAACATCAAATGAATTTTTTTTTAAAAAAAAAGAAAGATAAAAGCTATATACTTACCTATTATAAAAGATTAATGTGGTTTCTATTTTAATAGTATATTTGCTTTGAGGGGAAGAAGAATGTAATGGTTTATTTGCGTTGAGGGAAAGTGAATTCCAATTGTCAATGAGAAAGAAGTTGATAGTACAAACTTGCGGTTCATATTATTATTTATATATATTCTTCTAAAACTAGTATTGTTAAAATACTAATATCTTGCTTTTTAAGAAAAGATAAAATTTCTTAATCATCTCATAAAACAAGAATATGACTCTATTTTTTGGTGTCATTTGATTCACGTACAAAATAAATTTTTATGAAAAGTTAAATTTTTTAGGAAATAATTTTTTTGTAAACTTTTTTTTTGGAAATATTCAAAGTTATTTAATTGACAATATGAATTAAAAGTTTCTATAAGAAATTCTTCTGAGGAAGGGTAAATAAGAACTTCCTACGTTTTATAGAAAATAAATCTTCTCGAAAAATCATACTTTCTCCATTTTATTAAATAGCAGTCAATCAAACAACACATCAATTTACTACTTTCCAAAAAGTTGAACTGCTCACGTAACTTTATAGTCAACCAAATGACCTCCTAATTGAAGCAAATTTTATTTGTTAATCAAACATCCATTGAAATTTTAAAGAGCAAATTACACTCACTTTCTCTAAAATTTGGTGTAATTATATCTATATCCCTTCTATTTTCATAAATACACATTCATTTACCTTCCTTTTTTTTAGAGTAGGGAAGATGAGTATATGTTTAAAATAAAAAAAAGGGAACAAAGGAATGTTAGTGTATATTTCTGAAAATAGAAGGGATGTGAGTATAATTATACTAAATTTTACAAGAGATGAGGATAATTTGTCCAATTTTAAGATGTTCCTTTTTTTATTTTTACCTTGGAGCCCTTCTTTTTTTTTTTCCTCCCTTCAGACATAGACCAGACAAGCTGTATAATTTGTTGCCGCTATTCCACACTTGCTGGGTTTCTTTTTGGTCTAACCCTCTTTGTAGGGTCTATGAGTGTATGACACAAATTTAGCCCTTTTCCCCTTTTTTAAACTGAAACATGTCGGCCCGTTTTGTTTTGGGCTACTTGAACTTCTCACCCTTGACAATCTTTGGGGATAGTTCAACCCGTATTTTGAAAAAAAAAAGAAGAAAAGAAGTCTGTGATCAGAGGGAGAAAGAGTATGTATGGAGTGGAAGAATGATGATTCCAATGTACTTTGGCATTATGATTTCATTCCAACCTTTGACTCCGTCAAGATAGGAATTTTCTCAGAAAAGAGCGTGCAAGTAGATATAAAACTTGTTCTTCATCACACATCCATGTAGGAATCATCATTCATTTTTTGTTGGTATCAAATCAAAATAAAAGGAACATACCATTTTAAAATTATTGTGAATGTCTCGCTTAATGACAAACTCGTTTTCAAATAATGGTTTTACATGCTACAAAGTTGTGTTATCAAACTTGAACTCTAATTATATACAGGAGAGAAACATTAATTAAAGTATGATTTTTGTGCTCTGATCGTAATTCTTTATTGAAGCTAATGACCATTTGATTCCATTAATTTTTTTTTTTTTTATCAAATCTATTCTTATATAATAATATTATCTTTACAGTTTAATTCCCACACCTTTATCCACTTGTCACATTTGAGAAATAAAGTGAATAAAAGTTTGAGAATTAGAGTGTGGGTGTAGAGTTACCCATCCTTATAATATCAAATGTGATACAGTTATTCACTTGAGTGAAGCTGGGTTTAATTTAACTACAACTTATATACATGCTTGACATTGAGCAAAACATATATGCCAGAGCTGGCAAAATGGACTAATGGCAACTCTAAAGAAGATTTAGCTGAACTTGGGATTTTCCAAATTCCAATTCCAGTAGTCCCCAACAGATAACATGGTGAAACAAAGAATAAAAATGCATACATAAATGCTTCACGTGATGAAATTAATGTTATTATCACACAAGCTAAAACAAAATCATATTCATGTACTAATTTATGTAATTGGAGAGCTATAATTAAATTCAAGTTATCAATTATTTGAATTGGATTAAGCTGCTCAAACACTTATGAGAAATCAGAGCCACGCATCATAATTGATGTCTAATTTCTGTTTGGCCGCTGATGAATTTAATGAGAGATGGCTTCTGTCTCTGGGAAGACGAGGGAGCCGAGACAGCTTCAGAAAATTGTCTTCCATAACATCACTCACACTCGAACTCTTGCACGAAAAAATAGATCTGCTTTTGCTCACTGTATAATGGAATCCACCACCTTTCTTGCTAACATTTTTGTCACTGCTTTTGGTACACTCCTTGTAGGCCACAAGGAAAGGGTCTTCTTGCCATCTGAAGCCCTTCCCTGAAGTGCTTCTGCCACGCGGTTGCCATAGACATGGCGGCGGAGGTATCTTCATCTGATCTTGAATCACCGGAATCCTTTTTGAGCTGTCCATGGTTTGTTCTTGTTTCATGGCGTCTAATGATACTATATTTATAGGGTAATAATCATGATTTGGGGTCTTAGAAACCCCAGGCATGTCCTCCCAAGAGAAGGGTATGCTTCCCTGTGAGTGAACCTTCCTGTGACTCGACATCTTAATTACCATCACCAGAAAAAAGGAATCAAAGATGGTTCAAAAGATTAACTTGTGAGTGGGGAAAGAGATGCGAGTTATAAAGCTTTTTTTATATAGTCTTTAACTCCCTAATGGCTGAGAAAGATATATAAAGGCAAAGTAAATAAAGCGTGAAGACGAAGCTGGCTATTGCTTTCAAATGAATTCAAAGATGAAGATATTTCTTTTGTGAATTGGGGTTTTAATTTTCCAAAATTATGTCAAATTAGAGGATTAGCCAGCATAATGAAATTTCAATTTTGGACTAGCTAGGCGGTAGGTAAAGCGGGTTGATGTGTTGAACAAACTTATAAGAGTCAACAACCATATAATTTTCATTCCACTATATACACCTCCATTGTGCATGTTTTTCTTTTCCGTGAAACGTCAAAGCAAAGGTGATTGGCTATTCAAGAATCTTCATTAACGAAGGAGTCACAATGATATGACATCTTGTTTAATTCTCTAATTATACAGCTTAATTTGTTTTAGATAAGATTAGGCCATGTACGTATATTCTGATTATTTTATACATGCAGTTTAACTCTTACATACAGTTGCGTGAAGGAATTTGAACAAGTCCTTGTCGTTGCTGGTGGGCGGCTGCAAAATTTAATGATTCAAGAGTTTGAAATCAAACATAATATCATTAACAAGACAGTGGAAAATGATTTAACGTCGTAAGCTTATAATTCCATATTGGTTTCTTTCAAACAACACATTGTAAACAACGAAAAGGATTGTTGATCTGTAGTTTCCAACTCATGGTCCTAAATTTCTTTTTTCTATCTATGTATATAGTAACAATTTAGGAATCTTTTCTGGGTGGAGGGATGAATAGAACATGTTACCTAATGAAAATTATATGCATATGTTGGAGTCAAGTGCAAGAAAGGAAATTGATAGGAAAAAATGGATAAGTTGTTATGGAAGGAACAGATGTCTTGTCTTTTCTGGGTAAGCTATGCTTATCTTGGGGTTCAAATTCAATTTGGAAAAGCGAAAAAGGTGAAATAATGATCGCACTTCCTACTTGGGATGAGAAGAAAGACAGCATATGGTTACAATTAGTAATAAGCTAGCGATGATGGGACTGAGACCACTACACACACCATGGGCACCGCCATAGTGAAATATGAGTCGACCGATCGAGGCCACGTTTGTTTCATTGTTTTGTTGAAGATGTAATTATAATTATAAAAATTTAAAATTATAAAAAAAAAATACTTTATTTATTTAATATTATGTATAGAAAAATACGATGAAAGATAACACTTATTCTTTTAAAACAGAAATTATTTTTGTTTGTTATTATAATATTATGTATTGTTTTGTTTATCATAAATCATATAAATAATGTAAAAATTTCTTACTTTTATGCATATAAATAATATTTTTGTACCAAATATGTTTTGCATAAACCAAATAGAGCCCAAGAGTGAAAAAAACAGAAGAAAAACAATTCATCCCTAACATATTAATTTGGAAATGACCCAAAGTCGCCGAGAAAGGCCTGAAAATGGGACATATTCCCAGTAACCAGGCCTGGATCTTCCAGCATGGACCCAACAATTTCTTGCGGGCTGTAACTGGAGCGGGTTATGAAGACTGCGTGCCATTTTAGTTTCTGCCCAGGTTTTTTTTTAATAAATAAGTTCAAAGAAAAAGAAACGAAGAGCACGATTCCAGGTAAGAAAAAAAAATTCTACGTAGTACACTCATAAACCCTCATAAACCCATTATTAACTGAGAGATTTTCATGTGAGTTTTAATTTAATGGTTAAGATCTATAAGTATGTGAGGAAGGTACGGACAATTTTAGTGTATATATCATGCACCCTCGCTCAAAAAATAAAAAATAAAAATGAAGTGTAAAATTTGATTTGAGATTGGGATTCTAGCTCAGTGATCACCTGTTTGTCTCTCACCATCTTTGGTTTTTCTTCCTTCTAATTTCCCTGCCAAGTTTTTTTTTTTTTCGTTTTTTTTATGTTGAAATTTTGTATTAGATATGTACATCACTAATTTCCAATATTTTTTATGTAAATAAGACAAAACAACGTAAAAGTTCAGTAAAAGTTTCTTCTTACTTATGGTTTCTAATTTCCCTGCCAAGTAACTTATGATAGATATTCAATAGTCAGTTGTACTCATTAATTGATGTTGAGACTTTTAGGGTTTAGGGTGTGAATCACTGAATTGGCAACCTCAAAACTTAAAATTCATTGATAGAATTTCTTTTCAGAAAAAAAAAAAAACAAGTAATTAAGCAGTTTGAGAAAAGCACCTAGGAATTTCTTGCTTCTATTCAAGAAAGCCAGAAATGCCAACATGGCATGGACAAACACGTTTATTCTCATCCTTTGTTTTGTTGTGGAGACAAAAATAGAATCATTAAAGGATATGAATATGATCGGCACATGTTTCATCCTTTTGTGGAATCTTGGATGAAGGCGTTGGCTTTTTCTTAAAAAGAAACCTTCACCAACAACCCTTATGAATGTATGGTCGAATTCTAAGAGATCACTTTGTCTGTTTTGCACTCTTTAGTCTCTTTCATGCAACATTCCCGTCCCTTGCTGGCTTTCCTTCGACATAATATCTATGGCTTTTCTTTCCTTGTGACAGAAAATCTAGTAGGGTCTCCATTGCAGGGCTAAGACGATACTAGACTGGGTATTAGTCCAGCCTATTTTCATGTGTTGCCAGCTTATAGCTGCTGCAATTTCCTGGAATTAATATCTCCAAGAAAATAAGGGTAAAAAGGGAAAGAAAGATGCAGAATGTTGAAGTCAGCAAAGCATAAAGAGGAATTGTGTAAGAGTACGACATGCAACATCAATGGCAGAGAACGAAAGAGATAGGTAAATGGACTGGGCGTATGATAAGTCCAATTAAAGACGAGAGCAATGGGGTGAAAGGGTTAAGAAAGTAACTTCTCCAACGTTGGTTTTAATATGATGAATTATTTTTGTGAAAGAATGTAAAAGTGAAAATGAAAGATAAGTTACAAAAAAAACAGATGACCTTTTTTTTTCCTCATGGCGTACATAACACTCTAGCATTGACAGGTTTCTGTGGAGGAAATTGCATGGGTTGCCATCGACCTCGTACTTTGTCCGCTGGCTCCCGAGTCCTCATGCTTATCTCTGCAAATGTTATTTGGTTTTTTGCTTGGATTCTATCTTCAGACCAGTAATGTCTCCCCCCAGGCCTCATCATTTTTACCCATCTAGGACAATGGAATTCATATTCTTTTCTTTCTGTCAGTCCCCCCGGGGGTTTCCCCAAAATGTAAATGTGTATTAGAGGTAAGGCACTACAAAAAAATCCTAGAAATTTGAACCGTCACATAATATAATAACAACCGTTGCGACAATTATTAAAAAATATGACGTTGGATCAATATTAATAATGATTAAAAAAAATTATTAAAAAAATAAAATTTAACAACAGTTAAGTAATCACTGTTATCATTTTTTTTAAATTTATAATTTAATTTTGTAACAGTTCTTTAATTGTTGTTATTATTTTTTTAAATTTGATATTTAATTTTGCGGTGATTCTTTAACTCTCATTAATTTTTTTATATTATGTATTTTAAAAATTTTAAGTCATTCAACCTATTTATTTCATTAATTAATGACGCTAATTATCCTTATAAAATGAAAATATAAACTCATGGTGTAATAAAAATGATATTCATTCAAATAAAATATTCAAAAGTATAATAAAAAATTATAACATTAATCGATTTTTATATCTTAGTCGAAAACTGTTTAAAATCCAAAATACAATAAAATCTAAAAAGATTAGGTAGAATTAGTGACATTTCTATCTTGATTACTCCCTCTTGAAGATCTCCTTGCATCTACAGGTGAAAATTAATATTTCAAATTAATATCAATCCCATTCTAAAAAAAAAAATGAGTATTTCCAAATTAACATCATAATCCAAATTAACATCAAAATACTATCACTTGCATTCAAGGTAAACATCACTGAAAGAAAGTAGTAGAAAATATAAAGAGATTCCAAAAATAACTTCATGTTTAAATAAAATGTGTAGCAGGTAGCAAATATTTGGGAAGGGAAGTAAAAATTCCAAAGTATCAAGTTTAGTCATATATAGTCAATGTTAGTTATCATTGTAGCATGCTTTGCAAAGGACTGCTAATCTGTTGTTTCCTACTATGATAGATAGCTTGCATCTCCAATCATTTTACTCCCTGACCCAAGCAATGCCTTAAATATATCCTAAAGCATCTTAATCCAATGAACAATGAATATTTCCTTGAAGCTGCACATGTTGCTCAAGGACAACACTAATTTTGGTACACTGTGATACATATCACGTTTTATAATTCCTGGGCTTTATATATCATGTTTTATGACATACTATATGTTTGAAGAAAAAAAAAATTAAAATAGTAGTGGCTGCTTACTTTTCTATTTCATTTAATGTAGTATATGATGTGTATTCAAGAATTTTCTATGTTGACAAGACGATGGACTACTTCATACTACATTTGGGACTCCAAATTATGTTGCTCCAGAGGTGCAGCGAAAATCGTATCATGCTACAGTATAACATAGTTTACACATTCAAAATAATATGCTGTCTTTTTCATAGGTCCTTGAAGACGGAGGCTATGATGGGGCAACAGCAGACTTATGGTCATGTGGAGTGATTCTCTTTGTAGTGCTTGCAGGTTACTTGCCTTTTGATGAGCCTAATCTCATGAACCTATTGAAGAAAGTGAGCGCATACAAAATTCTATTGTACAAATTTTCTGGCTGTTGTTTGCTTTATTTTTATTACTTCTAAGTTTTCCTGATATGCAGATCTCAGTTGCTGAATTTACTTGCCCCCCATGGGTCTCTTTCAGTGCCAGGAAATTGACAACTCGAATCTTTGATCCCAATCCCATGACTGTAAGCAATTTCATCCGCCTCGTGTGTTTGTTAATTATATCAACAGCAACTATGTGATGATTTATGCTAATTATCTTTTGTATGGCAGCGTATCACAATGCCTGAGATTTGGATGATGAATGGTTTAAGAAGGATTATAAGGCTCCAGTGTTTAAGGAGAAAGGGGACATTAACCTCGACGACGGGGAAGCTGTCTTTAAAGATTCTCAAGTATGTTTTAAAGACAATCAGTAATATAATATATTTCTAGGATAGTTCTGTCTTATAATGAATTTGGCCGTACAGGTCCAGGAGCACCAAGTGACAGAGAAAATAGAAGAACAGCCAACAGCTATCAATGCATTTGAATTAATTTCAATGTCGCAATGGCTGAATCTTGAAAACTTGTTTGATGTAGAAAAGGTTTGCAACTTCACGTTAATTATGAATTGAAAACTTGTAAATGTATGTCATAAAACATCATATACATAAGGCTCAGCCTAAAATTTAGATTCCTGGGCTTTGATGTGACTCAAGCAGGTCACAAAATAACTTGGTTGTCACAATCATAATAGACAAGCATCCACACACGAATTTAGCAAACAATATTTTTCAATAATACATCAACAATCTTAAAAGATATCATATGACAAAGTTATACTTATTAGTCAGCAGGTGTCTGATTAGATAAATGGGATGGAATGCACCCGCCTATGGACTTGATGTAGTCCATAATGGCTTGCACCTACGCCCGTGTTTCGGCCAATTCCTGCTCATTTGATGTAACTTTAATTTAAGCCTATCAAATTCTTCTTAGTTCACAGGATGGGTGCCCGATGAAGAGTTGGAATGGATGCCACCTCTTCTTTGAAAACTGCTCCCAAACACGCTTGTGGGACAAACATCTATGCCTGATCCTCGAACAAGACTTGGGTGTTCCTTTCCAAACACTTGTCCAAAAGCATCATCTAGGGAAAGTATTAAAAGTTATGTTTGGTTTGCTTGACTCGAGGTTTCTTACAATTTTTCTTAAGTAAAGAACAAAACATAAGTTATAATATCAAATGATTACTGTTTTGAAAGTAATAAAGTTTTCAATGAATCCTTACCTTTATGCTCCTTACCTCATCGTTCATGTACGAGCCATCATTTTTCCTATGGATAACATCCCACAACTCTACTCGTCCAACAGAACCTTGTTTCTCCTTTTCCTGTCATTTAAACAAGGCAAAAAAAGTTATTTCATAAGCAAATCTTAATTGCAAGAACTTAAATTAGATGGCTATACTACCACTTCATTTTTTTTCCATGCAAATGTTTTTGACCCTGCAGTGTGAGGAATGGTCTGCTTGTTTCTATTCTGTGCATTCTGCCTACACATTTCTTGCAGAAAAAAAACTCAATTACTCATTCAGCCATTGGTATAGGCATAGTCAAATTCAATAATTTTTACATTCTAGAATTAAATAAACTACTAACCTTGTGTCTTTGTTTATCTTGGATCAGGACCAAGCTTTTCCATTGCTCTCTTGTAATGCTCTTTGGGTAGTTTTGTTTAATATTTTACTCCAAAGTCAAGCTGGGGTCATATTGCTTGTTGTACAAGGCTCCTTTAAAGTCTTGTCACCGCTTTCCAATTACTTGATTAGTAAGCCACTTGGCTATTTCATTATTTTCAAATTGAAAATACGGCTGTGACAAAAAAAAATCATTAGTATTAGAATGAAATATGAATATTAAATACCAAAGTAGTTCTATTGCATATCATCACTAATATGTTGAATACATTGTCTTTAACTGAGTACAGTATGTTTGGCTAGGCCTCATAATTGATAGCATATTTGATCTTGGTCAAATGACCCATTGTGCTTGAAAAAAATACCTCTTTCGTTTCTTATGGGCCAACCAAGATTGTCTATTTCAACTATTATTTTTTCTTTGTCCAAGCTCCAAACTTGATCGACTCGGAGCTTTAGGGCCTTGACGACACCATCTTTATCTATGAAAAAGGAATACAAAATATTAGTGCAATATTAACTCAAATACATAAGAAAATTATATATTATAGTTACCTTTCACCTTATATTGCCATCCACTTTTTGGCTTACTCTTCTTAGCACCAGGAGCATCAACATCATGCAGCTCATCATCCATCTCATTACCCTCATGAGCAACAGGTTGCATGTTCTAGGTGAGTAGGGTGAGCTGTATAGGCTGTGCATGTGTGGATTATGTGGGTATGGTGAGACGGGTGGCCTGGGTGGGCTAAATAGGCTGTGAATATGTGGATTGTGTGGGTCGTGTAGAATGTGTAGGCTAGGTGGGCTGAATGGGTTGGGATTGTGTGAATTGTGTGGGTCATGTGAAGTGTGTAGGTTAGGTGGGCTGAATGGACTGTGAAGGCTATGTAGGATATGGGTTGATACCAGACACTTCTTGTGTGCCCCAAACTCTTAGACATCTCGACTTAGGCATTTCTGTAAAACAGATTATAAAATAGTATGTATTAGTACATTATACAAGAATCTTAGACTAATTTTAGTCACATCAAGAAAAATCACAAATAATGCAAATATACATTTAAATTCTTAAACTTAGTCTTTCCATTTTGGGACAAATCATGATTAATGAAAACTTACAAATTATGAATCTAAGTATTTCAACATTGAAAAAAATCATATAAAAAAAGAAGTATTCTGAAGGAAAACTACACATCCTCATTTTCCTCGACATTGGATACTAGATTAAGGCCTTCCATATGATCATCTTCCTCTTCCCTTGCTAATTGAATATT
>JANHAO010011486.1:0-16941 GCA_026873985.1 Saraca asoca | reverse complement strand
AAATGGTCTTTGGGTTCGACCTGGTGTTGCTCTATGCTACAAGTAGAGTAGAGTAATCCGATTTTATAAATTACTAATTCGATGCTCCTCGACACGCCCATCAAGTCCCCGGTGGATGCTGCCTCATGATGCCTACTTCAGATGACTACACTCCTTCCACCTCGGGGGTTTGTTGCCATTAGCTTTTCACACCTCATTGCAGGGCTTAGGTGTCCTATACACCCATTTGTCATTAATTTCCTAAATAAAATCAAACTTAACCCATCTCAACTTACCCCCAGTTCTTACACCCAGCTGACTTCCATGGCATTGATATATTTGAGGAAAGGCCTCCCACTACTATCAACTGAGGTCCTATGCTACCTATATAATGTTAGATGCATGAATACATCGGACAGGCTTTATTATCTTTTAACTCGACTGACAGTGCATAAGAGGATTCTACCTCAAGGGGACGCTAAAAGGAAGTCCAATACGGGGTAATATAAAACCTGTTGGTTTTATATTTCTTGTCCATCCCTCCACGATCTTCAGAATTTTAGTTTTGTCTTCACACTTGATGAGTAAGTTGGGGGCATGTGAGCTTAATGACTTGTTCACTTTTGTTTCATTGATACTAACTTTGTCTTATTTTGCAGTTAGGACCGGTAAAAATCTAACTTTTGGAATTAAAGAGCTAGGAGTTCTAGACTAGTTCAATACCTTAGAAGATCTTTAGAATGATTTCTGCTTCGATGAAAGCCTCCTTTGCTCCCACAAGCTCATACCAACTATGGGTATCGAGGTTACTAAGGAAATAGGAATTTGGTGGGTCTAAGAAGTAGGTCCAGCAAACTTCGATGACTATGAAGATATCATGAAGCTTATTCTCAGAGTGCCACCATCTAACTCTGATGAGGAGGAGACCTCATTGGATCCCAATGCCAACATAGTTCCTGTTGTTGGAAGCCTACCCTCGGCTTTAGCATCAACTCCTTCACAAAAGCTAGTTCCAGTCTCTTAGCCCAAAGTAGAGGCTGTAGTCGATGTCGCCAGCCCCTCTGAGCCTCCTGCTAAGAAGCAAAAAATAGACAATGGGAAGAAGAAAAAGGTTATTGGCCGTAAGCGAGTGACTCTAAAGGTGGAAGTCATTGAACAGCCTATTAGGCCTAGCTCTAAGACTAAGGAGTACCTCAATGTCTTTGTAAACAATGTCAACATGATCCTAGGGCCTCGTAATAGGATCTAGATGTTGGAATTAGAGGATTTCATTACTAGAGGGTTAGTAACCTACGTATCTCGTCATAGCCTAGTGGTAAGTAGAATTCTTTTATCCTGATTCTCCTACTTTCTTCATAATCTAATTTGGTTATGTGGCTCTTCAAAACCTATTGATAATGATGAAGCTGAATGAGAAGCTTCAAGCCCAAGAGGAGGGAAAGGCAAAGCTTGTGGATGAGTTAGCAGTTGTCATTGCTAAGATGCTGGAGCTAAGGGAAAAGGTCAAGGATGCTAAGGCTGCCCTATCTCGTAAAGTGGCAGATCACGAGGCTGTTGCACTGAACCTTGGCATTACAATTAATGATCTGACCAAGGTGAGGATCGACTTGGACTTGGCTAAAAAATGTGTTAATCTGGGAATGCAGCGGGCCAAGATCACGAGACGAAACACTAGGTTAGGTTAGTAGAACAGTGGGCCAGGGAAGTGGGGTGACGAGTTGAGGATGCTTTGAAGGAGGTTACCTTTGGGAAAGAGGAGGTAACTAAGATTAGAGTGGAGACTGCCTCACTAATTATGGAAGTAGTAGAGAAGGTGAAGTCCAAGACTAGCGCCACTTTCTTTTACACCCTGTGGGAAAAGCATTTGGAATTAGTCTTCTCCTTTTTCAATGAGGAGGCTCTTAAAGCCATGGAGCACTTCAAGAGAAAAGCTGCCAAGGCTTCCTCCAGAAAGGGTGCAAGGTTGATGGTTAAGGCTCTTGCTACCGAGGGTGCTCCCCAAGGAAAAAGTGGCTCACAGGTTACGAAAGTCATTAGTGACTAGGTAACGGATGTCCCCGAAACTCCTCCTACTGACCCTTTACCTTAAGAAGGCCCAGCTCCTGAAGCTCCAACCCCTAAAGTTCCAGCTCCTGAAGTTCCAACTCTTCAAGCTCTAGCTCCTTAGAACATGACTTTTTGTATTTTTGTAATTTTGAGACAAATCTTCTGACTTTGTATAAATTAACTTTGTTGAAGTAATACTAAATTTTTATTTACTCTCCTCAGCTTCCTTGCTCGAATACATGACTTGATAAACTTATGCTAAGGAAAAGTACTCAGTAGACATGTTTACTTAATGCTCTTCATATAATACATCACTTACTTCTTGTGCAAGACTTTATTAAGACTTTTATTTAGAAACGAATACTAAAATCAAAGAACTACTTGAATGTTTACACTTATTTCTAAATAATTTTACAAACATTAGAGGCTTTTATTAATAATAAGGATGAAGATGTTTAGCATTCCAAGCTCAGGGGTACTCTGTCCCATCCATATATGCCAAATGATAAGACATAGAACGAGGTCGCCAAGTTTGAAGCTACGAGCTCAAACCCTTCAATTGTAATATCTTGCGACCCATTACTGGTAGGTCATGACCCTGAGGCGAGCTTTTTCCCTTGTTTCTTCTACGAGGTCTAGATTCATAGTAAGCAATTGATTGTTATCCTCTAGATCAAAGGTAATCTTTTGTTGTGATGCCACCTCAAGTTTCACTGGGATCATTACCTCGCATCTGTATACCATCAAGAAAGGTTTCTCCTTTGGCATTACAAAGTGTGATTCTATAGGCACAAAGCACCTTTAGCAACTCATCTACCCATGCCCCCTTCTTGGCCTCCAGCTTCTTCTTTAAGATTTATTTGATGATCTTATTAATGGCTTCAATTTGCTCGTCGGCCTGCAGATGGTCTATAGTTGAGAAACTCTTTGTAATTTTGAGATCATCACAGAACTTGAGGAACTGCTCACTATTGAACTGAGTCTTATTATCAATTATAATATATTAGGGAACTACAAATCTTCAAATGATATTGTTCCATATGAATTTTTCTATTTTTGCAAAGGAGATCTTTGTGAGCTCCTTTGTCTCCCCCTACTTGGTAAAGTAATCTATAGCTACCACTGCATGCTTGCAATTTCTACGAGCTATAGGAAGCAATCCTATTAGGTCCATGCCCTAGATTGCAAAAGACCATAGACTAACCATTTATTGCAAGTAGGCTGGCAGAGCTCACAGGACCATCGCAAATCTTTGACATTTGTCATACCTCTTGATGAGTTCAATCGTGTCCTATTTCATTGTGAGTCAGTAGAATCCTTACCAGAGAGCCTTTTAAGCTAAGGACAGCCCCCTATTGTGGTTTCCACAATAGCCGGCATGGATTTCTTCCAGGATGATATCACAATCAGGGCCATCAATGCATCTTAAAAGTAGGGTTGAGAGCCCTCTTTTACATAACATATCATCATAGATGCAATATTTGACTGCTCGAGCTCATAATCTTTGGGCTTCAAACTTATCCTCTGGTAGTTTATCACCTTGCAGATACTCTAGGATTGGGTTCATCCAAGATCCCATCATCTAATAATTGTCATTGAAGCATCTTTCTATTCTATGCTCGAGGACAAGAGGAATTCTATTGGGATCACCCTCAGGAAGTTAGCATCCTTAGTGGTGGCTAGACAAGCCAAGGCATTAGCGTGCACATTCTGGGCTCGTGGTATTTGGTTGACCTCATAATGCTAAAATGTCCTTAGCAATTCCTGGACTTTTTATAGGTGGATAGTCATCTTTGATCCTCAAGCTTGGTACTCTCCTCACACATTATAGACAACGAGTTGAGAATCACTAAAAATCTTCAATCTTTCAACTCGCACCTCTTTGGTCAATCAGAGTCTGGCTAACAAGGCTTCATATTTGGCTTTGTTGTTTGTGGCCTAAAAGCTAAACCTTAGCACATAGAGGATTTTGTGTTTTTCTGGATCAATAAGAAGTATCCCTACCCTAGCCTTCTGTTTGCTTGACGACCCATCAACATACAGTTCCTAACTTGAAGCTTTTGATGTCCCCACTCCCTCCTGCATAGGTCTGGTGAATTCTTCTATAAAGTTCACTAGAGCTTGCCCTTTGATCACCGGTCTAGGCTTATATTCAATTTCAAACTAAGCTAGCTTAATTGCCCATTTGAGAAGACGTCCTGAGACATCCATCTTTTGTAAGACTTGTCTGAATGGAAATTGTGTCAGCACTTCCATGCTGTGCGCTTTGAAATAGGGTCACCGCTTTCTTGAGGTAATTACCTGGCAGTAGGCAAGTTTCTCTGTAGGTGAATACCTTATCTCCGTGTCCAATAATCTTTTACTCACATAGTAAATAGGAAACTGAGCTCCATCTTCTTCTCACATTAGAGCCGTACTGAGGGCGTATTGGAATACTCCCAAGTAGACAATCAGCTTCTTGCCCTTTTTCAATTTTGATAGAAAAGGAGCTTCCCTAAGATATTGTTTGAGCTATTGGAAGGAAATTTCAAACTATTGCATCTATTCGAATCTCTTTGCCCTCTTTAGGACGTGGAAGAAAGGGACACATTTATTCGTCACTTTGGAGATAAACCTGCTTACGTTGCGACTTGGCCGTTCAAACTCTGGACACCTTTAGGTCTAGTGGGGGATCTCATGTCAATGAGAGCTTTGATTTTTTCAAGATTTCCCTCAATCCCCCTACTGCTCACCATGAAGCTGAGAAACTTTCTCGAAGCGACCCTAAATGTGCATTTGTGTGGATTTAGCTTCATTCAGTACTTCCTTAGGAGTTGGAACATTTCCCCCAGGTCGTGCACATGGTTGGTGAGTTGTTCAGACTTCACCAATATATCGTCCATGTACACCTCCATTGTTTTCCCGATTTGATCTTTGAACATCATGTTCACTAACCACTGATAGGTGGCCTCCACATTCTTTAGCTCAGAGGGCATCACTTTGTAATAGTGCAGTCCATGGTTGGTGATGAACGAGGTGTGCTCGTTGTCCTATAGGGCCATGGGAATCTAGTTATATCCTAAGTAAGCGTCTATGAAGTTTAAGAGTTGTGTCCTGGTGTTACATCCACAAGCTAATCAATCCTAGGCAGGGGGAAGCTATCCTTTGGGCATGCCTTATTAAGGTCAATGAATTTAATGTAAGTCCTCCACTTCCTATTTTTCTTCTTTACAAGAATAGGAGTAGCCACCTAAGTGGGATAGTGTGCTTCTCGGATAAACTTATTTGCTAGGAGTTTATCCACCTTCTCCTTTAATGCGTCATAACGTTTGGTGGTTATTGGCCTTTGCTTCTAGCGAACTAGCTTATGGAGAGGATCAACATTTAGCCTATGTGATATAACTTTCAAGTTGATCCCAACCATGTCTTCTTGGTTCTAGGTGAAGAGACCAAGATTTGCTTTGAGGAACTCTATTAGCTCCATCTTTATGCCTGGAGAAAGATTCTTTCCTAATTTGAGGCATCTTTCAAAGTCTGCCTCACTCACTTGAACCTGCTTGAGTTCTTCTATTGGACCCATCATTCTTTCAACATCCGCTTCACAAGGGTCCAAGTCGTAGCTTACACCAGTCAAGCTTAAGGGTCGCGTCTCTCCCCCGAAGACCCCATCAATCTTCCTTCCCCTTTCCCCCATTTCAACTATGTCTCTATCATCGTCAGGCCACTTCTTGCTCTCGTCGAATACATCTAACTCCATTTGGGGTTGGGAACTTGATGGTGAGCATTTTGGGTGATATGATCATGTCTAGGTCATTCATCACTAGTCGCCCCAACACCACATTATATGCTGATGGAGAGTCAATGATCAAAAATTCAGCCAAAGCAGTGGCTTGGCAGCCCAAATCTCTAAAGGTTATAAGGAGCTTAATTTGCCCAATTGAAACTATTGCATCTCTTATGAAGCCAAAAAGAGGTTTTAGGGAAGGCTTGAGCTGGTTAGGGTTTATGCCCATTTGGTTAAAGCATTGCCGATACATTACATTTACTGAACTGCCTGTGTCCACCATAATTCTCTGCACCTCAGTATTGTTGATTCTAGCTCGAATGACCATGGCATTGTTGTGTAGAAAATGTACTCCCTGGGTATCTTCGCTGCTAAAGGTGATGCAACCAGGGCTCATTCTAGCTTTCCTTGCTGGTCTGCCAGCTTCATCACACCTTGCAAGCAGGACATGTCTTACCTCCCATGCATATCGCTCGTGGGACCTTTCTAAAGTTTCGGTAATATGTGGTCCATTGTGAATGGTGAATATGGTCCTTACTGAGGGTGTCCCCTCATGGTCAGGAGTCTACTAGTGTTAATGATAAGCTAGCTGGTTGGTAAGGTCGTGGAGGTTGTTATCCTAAGGACTACACCACATAATACCTTAAGTGACCTCTTCTAATGAGATCCTCGATAGCATCCCTGAGTGACAAACAATTTAAGGTATTGTGCCTGACTTCGTTGTGATTGGCACAAAATCTATTCTTGTCTCTTTATTAAAGGGGAGATTTTAAGGGCCTAGGATTCTCAAAGTCCTCATTGTCCCTTTCCGTTGTGAAAATTCTTTCTGGGATATCTGACAGAATGCTGTAACTATCGTAGTGACCCTGGCATGGTGGTCACTCACCCTTGGCCTTCTTTGCAACTTGGCCATCAGAACCTCCTTTCTGACCACCTTTGTTGCTTCCACCATTATTCCTCTTCTTGCCTTGACTAGAGCCACTTGCCTTATCCTTCTAATTAGGCTTTTTCATGCCGAAAGTCTCCTCCTACCTTATTAACGTAGCAGCTCAATCATAGAACTTGCCCAAGTCTTTTATCGAAGACTTGTATATGCTCTCGTAGAGCTTGTTGTCCTTTCAAAGCCTGACCGAGATGGCTATGAGGATGCTCTCATCTGAAAGATTCTCGATGTTATAGACCTCACGTCTAAACCCAGCAATGTAATCCTTTAGCAATTCATCTCTTCATTGAAAGACTATCGCTAGATGGCAAGACGATGCGAGTTGCCTCTTCAACGCCTTATACTAGTTGAGGAATTTCATTTGGCATTCATCCAAGCTATGAATACTAAGGGTAGGAAGACTTCTAAGCCACGTCTTGGGAATTTCCCCAAGTGTCACAAGGAAGACACAACATTTAACCAGCAAGTTTAAAGTTTAAAGGTCCATTTAGACATTAAAAGTATCCAAATGGTTGTAAGGGTTGGTATCCCCATGATATGGTGGGATGTTAGGGACTTTGAATCTCTAAGGAAGGGGTTTTGTTTCGATCTCCCAGGTGAATAGTATGCATACCTCATAACTACCTTGGTTATTCTAAGCCCCGAGTCTTTGTTCTAGCTGCTTCAGCTTCTGGAGCAGCTCGTCGATCATTAGGTCCTAAGTCTGAGACTGTCAGTTGGTGGTGTAATGGCTTCTATCATCCTCCTGATCACAAAAGTGATGATATGAGATTTTGTACTTTCTGCTATGCCCTTGACCCATTGAACAGTGATCAGATTTGTGCTCTTGATCGATCCCACTTGGGCTTTTTTCTCATTGTGAGCTTTGAGATCACTGATCATCCTCTTCATCATCTTCATGGACTTGATGAACTTCTAACCTCAATCGTGAGTTGGACGAGTGGACAAAATCAGCTCGTCGATGTTCTTTTCTAACAACTTTCTCTTGTTGGGCCTTAGGCTACTGGGGTCCTCCTCTAGGCACAACATCCTCAATTTGCCTTTGCACGCCCTAGGCTTATGCTTGAGCCAATGCTTTCACAGTGTTTTCAAGCATTTCCTGGCATTAAAACAATGCTTGAGCTCCATTGGTGTCAAAGGCAACAGGCTGATAAGGAGTGAAAGATGCCATACCGATGGCAACACCTGTTGTTAGGGTCACAGAGGTGCCGCCACAAGGAAGATTGAGCCTCCAACTAGTAAAGTTTCTTTTTGTTGCTATACGTGACCATTAGGTTGGCCAGTGACAGTGCCAGAGCTTCTAATGGTTCTTCCTCTCGCCATTGTAATGGGTAGGAGACTAAAGAAAGAGAGAATGTAGTTTAGGTCCTCCTTCTAGCGCCAAAATTTTAATAGTAAAATTTGGTTTAATAAACCTAAATCTTAGTTAACCCAAATGGTTCTTCAACACCCTAAACTATAAGATGATGATTCCAACTATAATAGAGAAAAAAATGAGAAGAAGGAAGAACAATGGACACAAAAGCTTTTATCATGGTTCAACTAAAGCCAGTTTGGCCCTTACATCCACAGTGGCTTGTATTAGCTTTGTATAATGGCTTTTCTATGCAGTGCAATAAAGTTACAATACTAGTGTTCTCTTACTGTTTTGGCAAAATGTCTGTGTGCAATTACTCTTACCTCCCTACAATGATATATCCCTTCCTATTTATAGAAGTTGAAAGGGTTATAAATGTAATTTGACAAATAACAAAATGATTATTTACGCCATCATAAGCAATAAATGCTTGACATGTAATAAATGTTTGGCATTTCACTGTCAAATTTTGGAGGCTGATGTGTCGGTTTTGGGGGCTAACTTATCAGTTAGGAGAATGTGCCTTCGGGTGCTGACTAAACCCCGATGTTTTGTACATAATCCTTAAGACAGCTCGCTGGGTAGTTTGAGTTCGCGTTGGGTGACCAATTGGCTGTGTTGGTAGGCTTAGCGAGCTAATCCAAACTAGCTTTCTAGAAGACAACTAGGGTAACATGCATCGCTTGGTGAGAGGGAATCTATTCTCAGTGAGCTGGAACTTGTCTTGATCTCGCCTCGTGTCCCCGGCTCACAGCTAGTGAGCTGGTGCCTCCATTGTGCAACTTCCATTGAATGACCTCTAATGTTAGGTGATTTGAGCTTTCTGGCTGGACCCATCCTCTTGTTGGGCTTCAACCAGCCCATTTTGAACTGTTTGAAAAATACCCATAACAGTACCCATGTCTCTTTAACCTCAGCCTCTACAACTATCACTACTAATGGAAAATGCTGGTCATTATGGTCTTATGCTACTACTACTAACAATTGGCTACCAAAAATCCCCTTTAAGTGACAACTATTCCATCCAATGATAGGCCTACAACATCACTTAGTACTATTATTTGGTTTGAATTTTACATCGTGTCCATTTAGCAAGCAATATTCTCTCATTACTTGCTTAAACTGCTTAATAGATGTAAATTCCAGTCCTTTTTTTTTCCATGGATAGTTAGCATTCATCTCTACTATATTGCACTTAGGATATTTAAGTACATTTGAAGTCTCTCCTAGTTCACCATCTAAGTTCAATTATACATTGTCCAATGATTCATTCTTGTAATCACTCTTTAACATTATCCGATAATTCTCTTATTACTTGCTTAAACTACTTAATAGATGTAAACTACAGTCTTTTTTTCCAATTAGCCTTTATCTCTACTGGATTATACCTAGGATATTCATGTAAAGAAGTCTCTCTTAGCTCACTATCTGAGTTCAATTCTATACTATCCAACGATTTACTCTTGTAGTCACTCTCTAACTCACCAACAAGTTGATCAACAACTACCTTGTTCCATTTCACATTACAAACATTTGCATCATTAGTTGAATCATTATTTGCATTATTATTTCCATTTCCAGGTTGTGTAGAGTGTTGAAATGTAGTAGCATTATTATCTCCACCTCCCAAGGCAGTTTCATTCACACTTTCATAAATTGAAATAGTCATTATTATCCTTTTCATTTGCAGATTCACCAAATGCTACATCAAATATACTAATACTATCACTATTATCATCAAATTCCTCATCCTCTACCCCTATTGCATCATGCTCTCCCACTACACCTATTACATTATGCTCTTTCATTGTCACTACTGCATCTTGCTCTCTCACTGCACCTACTGCATCATGCTCTCTCACTGCAGCTCTCTCACTACACCTACTACGTCATGCTCTCTCATTGCACGTACTACATCATGCTCTCCCACTACCCCTACTATATCATGTTTATCTACTACCCCTACTGTATCATGCTCTCCCACTTCCTCTTTATCAGCCACCTCTTTTACTATATGATTGGTCAACATGATCTCCTTACCATTTTTACAAGCATATAGTACATACACACGTGCCTACTTGATCTTGCAAAAAGCTAGTTTGGCCAATGCAATTGCATCATTGTTAGCCTTCACTTCTTGAAGATTACCCAACTTATGTTCATACTTGGCATACCATATAGACACATTTCCAATATACCCTAGTGCTCTCAAAGTGGCAACAATTTCCTACTAGACCATTCCTTTAGAAAACAATTACACATCTTATATGCTCTATCTTTAGCATATCTCACAAATCTACTCTTAATGAGTTGTCCTCCATAGTGGATGATAATCTCAAGTTTCTCAGATAATGTGAAAACAATTACACATCCTTTGTTAATCCCTCTGTATAAACCTTAAAACCCCATTATTGTTAATAAACCATAAAACCGTCTAGATTATTGTTAATACCTAATGCTATTAAATACCGCAACAATAATCCAACTAGAAAAAACAAAAAGCAACAAAAAATGTAGGAAATACCAAAACAAAAGGTGAAAAGGGGAATAAATAACAACAAATTTGACCTTCTTTCCACCATATTCTACCTCATAGGATCTGAGCCACGTGATGTGTCATTCACTATCTTCATGCAGCACCACGTGCAAAGCAACAACAACCTTTGCTTAAGAGCATAAAAGAGAATCTCAAGGTTAAGGTTCGAGTTTGGCTCCAAAATTAGAGACCATTTTAAGCTTTTCCCTCTCTTCTTGCAATAGTCATGTGAGTTGCTCATGGGAAACTAAAGCCCCTCCTATGTAGGTGACAACATGGTGCACACATGGATTACACATAAGCACAACAATAGCTACATCAGCAATAAATTAAAAGACTTGACTTTCGTTAATGAGGAGGGAGCTAATTAAAAATGATCTAAAATTATAATACCTAATTAAAAGCAAATAAACTATAGGAAACAATTTCAAGTTCCACTAAAACTATAAGGAATAGGTGATTGATGTAACCTTAAAAATTTTACAAATTATATGAATGTTTAACATAAATATTATAAAAGTTACCATTTTTATGTATAACATCCCAATTCATAACATGTTACAAGTGTGTATAAATTTTACATGCAACAAATATATAAAATGCCATTTCATCATTTAAAGTTGCATAAGAAATCAATTCTTCCTCATTTTTATATAAAGTTACAATTTTCAATGAAAAATAAAAAAAAATCATTAAAATAAATGTTAATACAAATTTTTTCGAACACAGAAGCATAACTGTAAATATAATTATGGAGAAATCTTTACTCTAACACAATTTAAAAGATGCATACAAAATGGAATGGCATTGCATCTTTGCCCAAGTAAATGCTAAATTAAAAGGACTATTTAAACAATTACAAAGATATAAAATGGTTTATATTATTGTTGTATAATCTAAAAAAAAAAAAACTTTAT
This sequence comes from Saraca asoca, assembly GCA_026873985.1. Taxonomy (NCBI): domain Eukaryota; kingdom Viridiplantae; phylum Streptophyta; class Magnoliopsida; order Fabales; family Fabaceae; genus Saraca; species Saraca asoca. The sequence continues at coordinate 5,400 of JANHAO010011486.1, read as the reverse complement.
AAACAATGATCATAAAGTAATTATTATTGTACTGAAACAAACCAGGCCATTTGTTAATGGCAAATTAGGTGATCATTGATAGAAGTAGAGTGGTTTAAGAATACTTGTAACACTTTTATAATTTATATTGATATTGATGTAACTATGATAACAAATATAGCATCTGCATTCTGTTTTCTGTTTTAAATCTGGATCCGAATTTTTGTTTAATCAGCAGTGTTTTGGGCAACTTTTTGTCAGCAGTTGGGCCCAAAATAAACATTCAAATTGGGCGGGTTGGGCCTAACTTTGACCAATCATCTATTATCTAGCTTTTAGCTGAGGCTTAAACCCAACCAGAAAAGAGGGCCCAAATAAAATCCAATCAGAAAAAAAAAAAGGACAAACAACCATTCAGATTGAGGAAAGGAGAAGAAAAAAAGAATTAAGAGTTTGCTTTTGAATTCTTATATTCATAAACTTAATCTGATTATTTTTATGTGTTACGATAAAAATAAAAGATGTTAGGTTCATGGTTTGAGTATTTATATGTTGGAAAAACCTAATAATGTCATCCAAGTCCTGTTTGACAGACATAGATAAATTAATGCAAAATATAAATGATCCTAATGTAAGATTTAATGTCACATAACCTTTTTAAAGTTTTAAAGTTTATAAATAATCCACTGAAATTTTTAAAAGATTGAAAATGTTTAAAATCCCAATTAAAAGAAAGAGGAAAAGGCAATAAGTCACTTGATTTTTTGTAACTAATTTTTTAGTAGAATAAATTCAAAAAAGCAATGGAAAAAATAAAATAAACACATACCTGACATTCTCAAATATAGTCGAGTTAAATTTTGATAATAATTTACTGTAAATGATTACATCTAATCATGCTAAAAATGCATTAAAGACTTAATCTTAATTGTTACTAATTTAGTTAAGAAGAAAATCCATCTAGAAATTGATTAAAATTTACATTAACAACAATTAGAAAGAGTCATAAGTGGAATAACATTTTTAATTTTTTAAAAATTACACTAAATCATTTTTAGTATTTGAAACTTTAAAGAGATTATGAGACATTAAATCTTATTTTAGGAAGTTTATTTATAAATTTTCAATAAATTAAAAATTTGAGAAAATTATAAAAAATAGTTTAATATTATCATAATTATTGGTCATCATGTTCGTGTATCTTCCCATTTTTGTTTTGTTGCCATAGATTAATCCAAATAAGCAGAGAAGAAAATTATTTTCAACCCAATTGAGATTCTCCTCTAAAACGTGCAAAAAAGTAGGTAAGAAATAAGCTCAAACGTGAGGAGTTAAACTTATTAATAAGGCCAAAAAGAGGAATGGCAGGATGGGAAGTACAAATTTTCAAGGATGAAGTTGGAGGGAGACTCCTCAGTGTGCATGCGATGTACCGCAAAAACAAGTCTTGTACTGCACGTCGCATGGCGAAATTGGTGCAATGACGGCAAGCAAACCAATGAGCTCAATTCCAAGCAACCAAGAAGGGTCCAACCCACGTGTCCAACTCTAAGGGGTTGTTTGGGAAGCAGATTTTTTATTTTCAAAAATAATTTTTTTACTTTTTTTCTACAAAAATAAAAAAATCTATTTGACAACTTATTTTTAAAAATTATTTTTTAAAAGTGTAATTGAAAAATAATTTTCAGGAAATAACAAAATAGTATTTTTCCTTATTTTTGTATATAGTTATTTTTAGATTTTTTTTAAAAATAAGAAAAATACTTATTTTCATTAATGACAAAATTATAAATAATATTAAATATATTTTTTTCATCTTAAAAAAAATACTTATTTTAAAAATTTACATCTAAATAAATTTTTTATTTTTTAATTCTAAAAAAATTATTTTTAAAAATTATTTTTTAAAAATTATTTTAAAAAATAATAAAACAAAAACATCTTAAAACACTTACAAACACTCCCTAAACTTCCATTGCACCTTGTCCCTATCATTCACTTGCCTCCTTTGACCAACCTCTCGCAGCCCATATGAATAATTTTTAAGAAAGATTCCAAGCTTTTCGGAAATTAAGTATTTCCATTATTGAATTATTTTATAAATCTAAAAAATTTAATTTTATATACATATTATCCAAAATACAAAAGAATTTCGTATATTTTAGTCAAAATCATACAACTTTTTATGATTATAAATTCAAATGTCTCTCAATACTAATTATATCATTTGGTGAATAATACATTTTAGAATGATCCCACTGGTTTGACTTTAGAAAAAACTAAGTAATAACAAAGGAAGAATCCTCTATATAACTTCCCATATTCATCATTTTTTCATAGCATTCGCTGAAATCTTTGGAGGGAAAAAGGGAGAGCTTTTGCCATGAGAACCAGTTGCTGCCTCAATCTCCCTCGTCCTACTCCTACGGCTTCAAACCAGCCTATAAAGTCACCGCCACTTTCATTGTAAGTCAAAAACTAATCACAAATTTTCATTGCGCATTTGCTAGTTAGTCTCATTCACTATGGCTGATTTAATTCTTCATGTTTTATTTCTCCTTTTTTTTTTTTTATTTAAAGGGTGAAAGATGAAGGATGTTGGAGAAAGCAAAGCGTTGCGATGGGTGTGGCGTGTACCATAATTGGATTGGAAATGGCCAATTTGGTGAGCGGAACCCAAAGTCCTGCCGTCGCTCACATCATGCCAATGACGCCGGAGCCAGTTTCGGCCGCCAAGTGGAGCGAGAAAAGGATCTGCCCTTCTTGGCGAAGCAACTCCTTGGAAACCATCGTGCCGGAGAATCTCCCGCGGCCATCGGCTCGCCGGAGATATGAAACCGTCCGCTATTCCGACATACACAATGCTCCGCCGGTCATTGATAGCGTGACAGTTAAAACCAAGGGCAATTGCTTCTCTATGTAAAATTCATTTTGTAAAATCGTGTCTTGGATTAAACTAATTGATTCATAGGTTGTCATTAGCTAATAGCAATCAAATATTCATATTATTATATGGAAAATTTATTTTCATCATCAAATTTTATATCTCTTGTTTATTATTTGAATGCTAAATATCTAAAGCTTCAATGAATAATTCCATAGAGCATATTGTTTGTTGTAGTACTTGATTGGATTTACGCATGCTGGTGATTGTAGTACGTGTAGTACAAATTGGATATTTAGGTGCTTCCATTTCTCTGTGAATAAGAGCCGGCTTTGCAGCTGTTTTATGGGCTTTCCCATAATGGATTTTGGATTGGTTCTAAAGCCCAATTGCGAGTATTTACTATTTAGGCTGACTTGTTCTATTTTGGTTGGCTGAAGAAAAATACATTTTTTATCTTTTTTTTTTAGCAAAATATAAATAACGTCACTTAGTGAGGTTTAGTATCCTATAATCTGCTTAAAACTTCAAATCCTACGAATATTTCCTAAAATTTTCAAAAAAATTGAAAACACTGAAATTCCAGTTGAAAAAATAAGAAAATATACATGAGCCATCTTGACTCTTTATAATTATTATTTTACTACAGTAAGATTAAAGAAGTGATAGAAAAAGTAAAAGAAACGTATATCTTATCTTTTTATATGCAATGGAGTTGAACTTAAAAAATAATTTATTCAAAATACTTACTTTTAACTATATCTTAAATACTTTAAAGACTCAACTCTTATTAATACTAATTTAATTCAAAAAAAAAAAAAAACCTACTCACAAGTTGGATAAAATTCAAACTAAAAATAATTAAAAAGAGTCAAAGGTGACTCGTATATCTATTATGCCCCAAACACATTAAAAATGTTTTCTTATCTTTATTATTTTTAATATAAAATTTATTTATTAAGTTCTATCCTTTACTTAAAGAGTTAAAAATCGTTATATAAAATTTTATTTATTAAGCTCTATACTTTACCTAAAGAGTTAAAAATCACTATATATATAACATTTTATATATAAGAGACAGAGATTATTTAAAATTATACGGTTGTAGATTTTAAACATATTATTTGATTAGATTTGATTGTATAACTTAATCTTAGATTTTCAAGCTTTATATAATTTACTCAACGAGCCATTAAATTTCAGGGATTGGTTTAGTTCTAAGTGGAAATGTCAGAGATACTCCAATATCTTGGATGGCTATATCTTATATCATAACAACAATGGATACTAATAAGAGATTAATAGTTTGATAAGTATCTTTTAAGATTTAGGGTTTAGAATTTTCATTATATACTCGTAAAAATGTGTATCAATTCATATTCTTATAATTTTATGAAATTTTTTATATCTTTGATAACTTTTTTAATTAAAAAGTATATCTTTTACATAAATATAAAAATTAAAGAATTTTTTTATATAATTTAAAAATTACATTTACAATTTTATGTATTTTATATATAAAATTTATACACATTTATTAATATTTTATAAAAATATTATCATATTTTATAACTCTTAAAAGACCTGCAAAATTGATGAGTACATACCGAATTATTCTAGTTTGTTTTGTTTGCAAAGTTGACGAGGCTGAGTTGAGGGGCCATCATTCAATTTGCCTGTTGCTTTTCACTTGATAGAGGTGTATTCAAAATATCTATTAATATCCTAAGAAAGTGTCCATTTCCTATGCCATTTTGCGTTGCTGTGGCAATAATTGCGTGTTGGGTTGATGGTATTAAGACTTGTTAAAGAAAAATATTTTCAGTCCGAACAAATTAGTGTAAGAATATTAATATAATTAAAGTAATATAATAATATATAAATAATTTAATATAAAAAAATTTAGATTTTTAAAAAATATTAAAAATAAGAAAAGATGTATTATATTATTAATTTTATAAGATAATACGTGAAGATTTTCAATTATAATATCACAACTTCTTAATTAATATCCGTATATCTCTTCTATATTTATATGAGTGTTTTTATGTAATTTTATATACATTCATAATATTATTTTTTTTATACTTCAAATTTTTATCAAATATTAATATTTATAATTCAAAAAATTTAATTAACAAACACTCATAATTTTATTTTAATATAAAAATTTAACTTTAATAAAAAAAATACTTTACAATAAAAAATTAATACTAATTAATAATAATTAAAATTTAACTCAAATTCATGATTCCGATGTATTTCCCAAAAGGGAAAAGGTTGAAAGCTCACAACAATACGAAGCTGAAAAGATTAGCCCTCACATCGCATCTTCCTCCCTTAGGTCTATTTTTTTCCCCTTGAATGGGCAGGGCAAATAATTTAATAAAAAAAATTGAATCCATTGTGAATGATTTCAAGAAATTAATTCATTTATAAGTGTTCTATCATTCTGTCAAAGAAGGCTGCCAGGCTGCCTTCCAGAAGGCAGCCTTCTAGCCTTCTTCAAGGAAGGCTGCTGGCTGCCTTTCAAAGAA
>JANHAO010011485.1:0-16955 GCA_026873985.1 Saraca asoca | reverse complement strand
TCTTCGATTTTGTTCTTTGAGAGAGAGCGAGAGATAGGGAAAGAAGAGAGATCAAGAGAGCTAGAGATGGGGAAAGAAGAGAGATTGAGAGAGAGATCGAGAAATGGGGAAAAAGGAAAGTGACCTGATCGGGCAGTGTAGCTGGGGAAAAAGAGCGAGAAAAAAATATATCTGAAAATGACCTGCGTTTGTGGTCAAAACGCTGGTAAAAGTATGGAATTACCAGCGTTTTCCAAAAAAATGCTGGTAAAAGTCTTGAATTGCCACCGTTTCCTAAACAAACGTCCTAAACAAACGCTGGTAAAAGTTTGAAATTACTAGCGTTTCTCAAACAAACGCTGGTAAACTTTAATTTTACCCAGCATTTATATAAATGCTGTCAACTTAACGTTAGGAATTTAAAAAATAAATTTTGTGCCAGCGTTTGCCACAAACACTGGTAAACAAACACTGGTAAAACCCAAAAATTTTGTAGTAGATTAATACTATTAACAATGTTATGAATCATGTCTTGATAAGGCCAATTCTTAAGGAAACCCCATATGAATTGTATTTTGGAAGAAAGTGAAATGTGTCACATTTTTGAGTTTTTGCTTGTAAATGTTTTGTGCGTAATAATGGCAAAGTTAATCTAGGTAAATTTGATGCCAAATTTGATGAAGCATTATTCATTGAGTATTCTTCTACTAGTAAAGATTATCAAGTGTATAACAAGAGAACTTTACTAATAGAGGAATCCATCCATGTTTTTGATGAATCTACTCCAAGTGTTGACCAAAAGGTTAATGATGATGAGCAAATGGACTATTGGTTGCCTAAAAAAGATTCAAATGAGCTTAAAGAAAGAGTTGAGGATGGAGAAGGCAAGGATGAGAAGGAAGATGATAGAGCTCCTCCCATGTTCAATGTGGATATGCTACCTAGCCACCCATAAAAGGATTGAAAAATCATGGAGAACCATCTGAAGGAGCTAATGATTGGAGATTTCTCTCAAAAGGTCCATACGTAATTTTTTAAGGAACATTTGTGATCATTTAGCCTTTTTTATCTTAGTTTGAACCTAAATCTATTGATGATGCTTTAAAAGATGAGCATTGGCTTTCGACAATGCAAAAAGAATTAAATCAATTTGAGAGAAACCAAATTTGGGATCTTATGCCAAGACCAATGGATCACACTATTGTAGGAACTAAATGGACTTTTAGGAACAAACTTGATGATAATGGTGTCACAGTTAGAAATAAAGCTCAATTGATTGCCAAAGGATATAACCAAGAGGAAGGCATTGATTTTGATGAAACTTATGCATCGGCAGCAAAATTAGAAGCTATTAGAATGTAGTTAGCATATGCTTGTATTAAGGGTTTCAAACTTTATTAAATGGATGTTAAAAGTACCTAATTACATGGTTTAATCATAGAGAATGTTTATGTTGAACAACTCCTTGGTTTTGAAAATCACCTTTATCCAAACTATGTTTTTAAGCTTAAAAAGGCTTTTTATGGTCTCAAACAAGCTCTTAGAGTTGGGTTTGAGTAGCTTAGTAAATTCCTTTTAGAAAATGGTTTTCCAAATGGCAAAGTTGACATTACACTGTTTATAAAGCATAAAGGAAATAATATCCTCTTAGTGCAAATATATCTTTCTTATATTATTTTTGGTGCTACTAATGAAACTTTATGCTAAGAATTTGCTAAGAATATATAAGGTGAATTTAATCAATGATGGGTGAGCTTAACTACTTCCTTGGTCTTCAAAGCAAGCAATCAAAGGATGAAATATTCATTAGCCAAACAAAATACATAAAAGAGTTGCTGAAAAGATTTAGCAAAGTACATTCTAAACCTTTTGGTACTGCTATGAGTCTTTCTACAAAACTTGATCTTGATGAATAAGGTATGAAAGTTGATGTTACTAGATATAAAGGCATGATTAATAGCTTGCTTTATCTTACTGCATGTAGACCCCATATTATGTTTAATGTGTGTATCTGTGTAAGGTTTCAATCTACTCCTAAGGAATCACACTTTGATTGCTATTAAAAGAATCCTTAAATACCTTATAGGCACACTTCACATGGGCTTATGGTATCTTAAAGCAAACTTCAACTATTTGGTAGGTTATTCCATTGTTAACGTCACTGGAAATAGAACGAATCAGAAGAGCACTAGTAGGGTGTGTCAATTTCTTGGCCACTCTCTAGTCTTATGACATAGTAAGAAGCAAAATAGTGTAACTTTATCCACTACTAAAGTGGAATATATAGTTGCTGGTAGTTGTTGTGCTCAAATCCTTTGGATGAGATAACAATTACCAGACTATGATTTAAATTTTGAGAAAATTCTAATTAAATGTGATAATACAAGTGCCATTAACTTCAACAAAAATCCTATTATGTACTTAAGATCCAAGCATATTGAGGTAAGACACCATTTTATTAGAGATCATGTTTAAAGGGGAAGCATTGCTCTTCAATTTGTGCAAATTGATGTTCAACTTATTGATATTTTTAAAAACCTCTAAATGAAAATCATTTTGGTTTTATAAAAAGAGAATTGGGCATGTTGAATCTTTTGGAAAATGAACTCACTTGATCCAAGTCCCCTGAATTGCTTGATTCTCAAGTTATATCTAATTTTTCTTTCAGTTCAATTGAATTTCTTTTGTTATTTCTCTTAATATGCTAACTTAAGCATTAGAGTCCCCTAAATATTTTTTTTTTCAAGTTTTTTGCTCTTTATTATTAACTCTTTATAGTTTTCAATTGATTATGTGGTTAACAAGATTTGCATTTATGTTGGATTTATGGAAAAGTGCTAAATTTTGCATTTAGAGCTAATTTTGGAGCTTTCAATTTGAATTGCCCACTCATAGTTCATTCTCTGTTTCAAATCACTAAATTCTTCAATGTTATAGTACGATATGCTGGTTCTGCAACTAGAATCGTCTAGCCCTCACTGGGTTCATGATTTTGATCTTGAGTCGAATAGGTGTTGAATGTGTTTTAGTCAGTCATTCATGATCATGCTTGAGAATCAAATCACTTACACATTTTGAGCACTTGATTCTGATTGTAAGCATAGTATAAAAGCTTACATATTAATTCTTGAATTCAATTCACAGCCTCCCTCAAACCCTAATGCCTCTCTTTCGTATTTCCTTTTTATCTAATCAAGTAAACCTAAATTTCTTCCTTCTAAATCATTATACTACCTATAATTGATTAATTTCTTCATTTTCAACTAAAATAAAAAAAACCCCTAAATATCCCAAAATCTTCTAACTCTCACTTCTTCAACTAACCAAAATGATTGATCACTTTGCCTTTAGTTCGAAGAAGAATAGGATCAAAATGTCTACTGATAAAAGGGCTTATTAGACAAATGAGGCAATTAAAGAGTAGAAATTCTTCTGAATGCTATGAAAGGTATGCTTAGTATAAAGAGAAACTTGTTGTTTTAGTGAAGTGTTAGGACAGGAAATTCTTAAAAGAAAGCCACTTATAATTATTCAATCTATTAGAATATTACAAGTTGTTGGACATTATATGTTATAGTGCTCCATGCTATCATAAGATCATTAAGATGTTCTATGCCAACTTGGGAGTATCAAATGACAAAATTATTTGCATCCATAATGAAGAAATCAATTAATTTGGATGTAGAAATATTGTGCAAATTGTTTAAAATGGAAAGAGGAACAAGCTTCATTACTAGTAAGTATGTAGAGAATTATTCTAAGAAAAAGCCCTCAATATGTTTTTACTTGATACAGCACAAGTGGTAACCACTGGAAAATTAATAATTACTAGGCTATCAGTGGAGGATCGTCTCTTTTACTACACTATTGTAAAAACCATCCTACCCTACCACACAAATTCAACAAATATTGTAGAAGATGAACTATTTCTGATATGGGCCATAAAAAAAGAGGTTAGAAATCAACATTCCATACCTTATCATTTCCTCTATAGGCACCTTATTCACGAAGTTAACTCGAAGTTTTCTACCCTGTGGGATAGTGCTATTCGAAGTTTTAGCTCATTTAAATGTGCCTTTTTCTCTGGAAAAAAGGTAAAACATGTGGATAGCACGACTGCTATTAATGAGAAAACCCTACATCAAATGCAAATGCATTTCATGAATGGAAGGTGGGTAAAACTAGATGGATCTGCTTTCAAGAGTTCTAGTGGTGTTTTTAGCTCAGATGTTGCTGCTTTAGTAGATAAGCAAAATGAAACCTTGAATCTCCTAATGCAGCTTCAAATTCATCAAGCACACAATCTTGGGATAGAGGAACAATCTCAAAAATAGATAAATGATTGTTTGGACTCCATGGAAGCCAACATGAGTGCAAAGATTAGAGACCCCACAATCACTTCAACACTATGAAAAGCCAGCTAAAAAAAATTCAAAATGTTGTTACTTCAAATGTAATAGATTTCTAGGTTGTTTCTCATGTTGCTTTTCATTGTTCCTTTAGCTCTATTTCCTATTTAATAATTCTGTTATGATTACTACATAATTTTTTTTAACTCTGATGGATTTTATGTATGGATTATTTATATTATAGATTATGAATATTTAGAAATTATTTGAATGTCTAGCTACTTCTCTATGGATTTATTCCTTTTTGATATTCCAAAAAGGGGAGAAATAAAATTTGGGAATGATAAGAGTTTGTATGAGATGGCATGTTTTTAAGGTAGGTTGATATTTTGAGAGGGAGTTTATTCTTAGTGGGAGCCATGCCATGTCTTGATTCTTTTCATGATGAATTTCATTAAAGGCTAAGAGTGTATATGTATATATTTGCTAACCCCAAAATTATTCATCCTCATCAAAAGGGGGAGATTGTTATCCTTGGCCCTTAATTTTCTAAATTGAATAAAATTATATTTTGATGACAACAAACTATTTTGGTTAAGCTTCAATTGATTATTTTCAATGGTTCAATTGCAGATAGCCATGGACTTCAAGTTAAAGATTTAGTTTAAGCTTTTTTCTTGTCACATTATGCAAAGGATTAGGATTGTTGGAGATAGTTCAAGCTCGAAAATGGTTTTTGGAAGTTTTGCCTATGGTTTTCTAAACAGATCTTCTTGAAAAATTATACCAAAGATATTGCAACTTAGTACTAAATGTTCTACTATATTTATTTGGATAGAAGTTGAGTTTTTGGAGTGTTTTGATAAAGTATAAAATTGTTGAAGCCATTGAAAGTACTAAAAAACTTATAATTTTTCTTTTCCAAGACTCGTGAAACGAATTGAGCTAATTTACACTGTTTTTACAATCATGCTAGTGGGAACCAGGCAACCTTTAATGCCTTGCAATTCAAATCAATTTTTGAACTATTTTTATGCAATTCAAATCAATCCCTATTTTTTATTCTGATCACTAGTCGAATCACATTCAATTTTAGTTTTCCCAAAGTTTTGCAATTTTAGGCGACCAAAATCAAAATTTGAACTACATTTTCTTGAGTTGAATAGAAGCCTTCATATTTGAACCACACAATTGCAATCGCGATTATACTCAATTTTCAAATTTTAAGCCCATGATCATGATCACAGGAGTAGAATTGCACATTATAGCTAATTTTTTAAAGTATGATTTCATTTACTATAAATACTCATTCATGCATTTTTATAGTGTGAAAACATATATACTCAAAGGAAAACTCTTTCATATACATTTGATCTTCAAATCTCCTAATCCTTCATTGATTTGAGCTAAATTTGAGTGATCCTAGTCTTATTGTTCTTCATCTCTGTATTTTTGAACTACTGTATTCTTGCTAAATTTCCTTGTAATCAAATCCTAAACACTTCTGGATTTCCTAGAGGCAGCCTAACCTAGGATTGTAGAGTGGTTGAACTCTTTATTTCTTTTCTTTAAGTGAGAATCTCAAAAGGGTTAATAATTTTGGTTCAACAATTAGTGTATTAAGGCTTCTTCAAGTGCCTATGCAAACTTGGAGGTTTGATTAGGGGATTCAAGCTTGGATTGAAGTTTGGAAGTGCCTTGAAATCATTTTTCAAGGGGAAACCACTATGAATGAGCATTTGAATCTCTCTTTCCTTACTATTTTCCTTTCAACACTTTATTTACCTTTGATTCATAGTTATTCATATTCATGTTAAACTGTTGATATTGTTGTGATTGTTGTTTTAGATATTATATTTGTGGACAATTTTTTTTAGTTTCCAAGAGAACTCTTAGTTTTTACTAAGTTTTCAAGGGGATTAAACAAAATGATTTTTGAAATTAAAAAAAAATCTTAAAACTAATTCACTCCCTCTTAGTGGAATCTGTAGTTACAATAGAGACCAAGCCTTATGGAATGGTCGAGAATAATCACATAGTAGAACATGCTTAACAAGATGATCATATGTCATATGTACCTCAGCTAATTCCAGCAAATGATTCAATTGTTAACTTGCTTGATAAAGATGGTGGATATGAGGAGGTGGATGAGCTAATCTAGAACAAAGACTAAGAAGAGGATGAAGATGATGAAGAAAAAGATGCAAATGATGAATCTAACAAATGTAATTAAAATTTTATGTGTGACATGTTAATTTGTTACTTATATATATGAGTACTAAATTACTTTATTCATATTTCAATTTGTATAATTATTTTTTAATTATGTCATATGTGAATATTTGGAGATAACAAGTCGCAAAGGTTCTGGTTGAATAGGTAGAAGACAACGATCATAGGGAGAGGTTCCCCTATGATTCCCCTAGTAGCAATTCACTTGCGATTGTCAGCTAGGGCCCTCAAGCTGTTGTTCCTCCTGGCTACACTCTTTTGCCCACACTGCAACTAACATTTAGCCAAATAGAAGCACTTGCATAGGCAACATGCAACATCCCAAATTTTCTAAAATGAATTTTGATAACAAAATGACTTTTTTTGAAAATCTAAAAAGGGTAACTTTGAAAATTTTAAGAATTTGAAATTGTAATTTTGGGATAGGATGTGTTCAAACATAGTGGAAAAGGAATTTATAAATAATAGGAATATTCAGAAAGTAGAAGTTCTTAACTCAAATATTCATGGACCAAAAACTGTGTTTCTAGGATTTAATATTCAAAAAAAAAATTCAAAAAGATTGAAACTAGAGCTACAAGTGCCCATCTAGTGTAAACTTATAGCCATTAATTGTGGACTTGAAATTGAGGAAATAGGAAAAATAGCTTAAGACAAGATGAGTCAAAAGGGGGAAGTTCACTCAAATTTTCTTTTTTTTTTTTTTACCATTTTTGTTCTCCTAAAGTTGGTTCCCTCTCTTCCTTTTAAGCCTTTTTGGTTGCTTCACGTAGCCATTGGCTTCTTTCTCAAGTTCACACACACTCTCTCTAAAAGCTCTCATTCTCTCTTCAGGTAATCCTTCATTCTTCCATCTTATATTTTTACAATTGATTTCTCTCTTCTTCCTCTTCAATTTGACATCTAAATCTTGTTGATTTATAGAGTAAAAGTTGAGTTATGAATTTTTGAAATATTATAGCTATTCATGTCACTATTCAATCCATGAATCAATCTAATTTTTATGGTGTTTTAAAGCTTAAATGTATTAGAAATAGCTTGTTTCTATTAAATTGAATCATAATCTAATCATATAGGATTAGTTGAGGAGGAAAAATCCTTGGAAAATTTGAAAGCTAATAAACTCTTCTTTTATGTTCTTGAAGAATATTGAATATCTTTGTGTGATCTATTTGATTTGTTTATTTCTAACTGCTAAGGTGAGTAATTCTCACCTTTCTTTTGAATTATAGTGTGTTTACTACTGTTGATCTATTGAATGACAATGCAAGTTGAAGAAAATGGATACTTATGGTTTTAAGGCAAAGTTTGAGTTTGAGTAAATTTAATGATAGAATGGTTTGTTGAAATAGCTAAGTCTTATGAAAGATTAAGTACTCAAAATATGTTGTATTGAATTCCTATGATGTAATGTAGAGTGAGAAGTTATTTTCCTCTATTTTCTATTGTTTTCTTGCCATTCCTACTTATGGGAGTAGAATCACAAGCATGATCACAAACCCAAAAATTGAAGGTCAAGTAGAATCATGAGTATAATCATGAGCCTAGAAATTGAAAGACGAGTAGAATCATGAGGACTTCCCGGAATGTTGTGTATTTTGGTGAGTAGACTTGCATTTTCAAGTAAATTTCTGTGATTTAACTTGAGTTTCAAACCCGATTTTGATCACGATTCTAATCACACATTTAGAATTTTTCCACTCTTTTCAGTTGAATCTTATTTCTTTCTAAGAACTCTCTTGAATTCATTGTGTCTAAACTTAATTGAAATGTAACTAAATTGAATATAATGGATAAGAAGTCTTAAATGAGTAACTCCTAAATTAATATTGAAAAACATAGTAATTTTTTATACATAATGGTTATAGAAGCAATATAGATAGCTATAAAAAAATAGTAAGACTGAGAGTATGTGCTTGTAATGGTAATGAAATGTTATCTACCCATTGATATTATGAAACAAACATGGTATTTGTTATGCTAATATGACAACAAATATATGTGGTTCTAATGTGATGGAATGAGGTCTATATGATTAAAGAATGTTGTTTGTTGGAAAATTCCTTAAGAGCTAGCACATGTTGTATGATAACTATGATAGGAGATATACAATGATAATGATATGAGATACATGAAGATGATGATACATGAATGAATGACATCGCGATAATGTGATAAGAAGCCTATGATTATGATGTTGATAGAAAATGAAACACGTGATCTGACAATGATGAGAAATGATGCTATTAAGATACTTGAGAATTCCCTATGAAACATAGGTTGCAAGTGATGAATGCCTATGATTATGGCAATGCAATTACTATGAATCGTACCATGGTATAAAGTTTGATAATGTGCATGAGATATTGAAAAGTATGTGATGATATGATTGCTAATAAAATTACAAATACTATAAGTGATTATATGATGAAAAGCTTATGCATGACAAGAAGTGATACATAACATTATGAATGATGATGAAATATGTTAATATAAAATTAATGAAATATCCATTATGAGATTGGAATAATTGAAGATCTAAAAGCTCTTTAAGCCTTGATATGAGAATGATGGGATATGGTGTAAAATAATGAACCAGATCCTGGATCTACATGTTCCAAATGGCAGAGGGTCATAAAGTGGGTGCTAGAGGGAAAAGGCCGGGTTTGTGTGGGTTATAGTTGGATTGAAGTAACAAAAAGGTTTACTTTGCTTTTCTTTGTTATGGTTTTTTATTAGAATTGTTATTCAAATGCATTGAATGTGATAAAATATGACTTAAATATGTGACTTGGTTATTGATAGCCTGAAACTATATGAATAATATGATTTATAGCTATTTTAAGAAATTCTAAAGGAAGATTTAATGAAATAAACTCATATGATGACTAAGTCATGTGAAATGCTAGAAAGTAATATAATATTATAACCTGAACATATAATGATTGATGAGAATGGTTTATGACCATGAGAAAATCATGGTTCTTTATAGTGTGACAATTAAAAATGTATTGTGATATTACTCAGAGGCTGATCCTCTAGGTCTTTATGATGTATAGGATTATTCTGGTGTGAGTTATACTTTCTAAAGATATGATGTGTATGTATTTGGTTAAATGTTGATGGATTCATAAGTTAGGTAGGGATTTATTTCATTAAGCCCTATACTCACTCTTTTGTGGATTTTTTTTTTCAAATTCTCAAGAAATTACTGTTAACCCACATCTGAAATGTAAGGATGGCTGATAACTTAATGGAAGAGGCTACTAATATAAATACCACCATAATAGAGAGTCTTTAGGAGTGCATGTATATTATAAACTTGTTAAGAGCTTGTTGAATGAAGTTTTATACGAGTGTGTGCCATGGTTGGAGGTACCTCTATCCATTATAAAAATATGGTTATAAATCAATGTTTCTCTCTTGGTTTATAAGTTTACTCTATTAACCATTTGAGCAGAAGTATATAAGAGTGGGAAATATTAAATCAAGTATGAGTAGAAATGAATAATAGAGATGGATTAAAGGTAGGTGATTATTAATCAAGGATTTATATTCAAGCAGATCATGACCAGGAGTTTGGGTCATAACAAAGATGGTATCAAAGCGTGGTCTTGGTTAAATCTATGAGTATAAGATTGTACCTAGAATTGCATAAAGTTCATTAGAGTTGTCTTGTGGCAATGGTTTTATTAAGTGTTAATTGGAATAGTACTAGTAGCATGTATGCACCCTGAAGCAAGTATTGCTAATACTATTCTCATTGACCTGATGAAATTTGTGTTCACGTCAGCAGAGTAAAACTAGAGCTTTTATATGACTTGAGAATTTGATTAATTTTGTAATGTAGATTATTAAAAAAGCCAGAAGGCAGGAAAGCCAGGAATCTAAGTTTGGTAATGGAGAATTATCTATAGGACGAACTAGCTCACACCACAAAGTTGGTGATAATCCCAAAGTCTTTTAGTGCACAGAAAACCTAGTGTAGTAGGCAATGAATTGCTTGATACAAAAATTAATACAAAATCAAGATCAAGATCAAGATCAGAATAGATGGCCTGATAGGGATACACAAAATGAAAAGGATCAAACTCCTCTGGCTAGAAACGAGCAATTGCGTAGGTTGAGAATTATTTATGAATTTGTAAAACTAAAGTTGCCTCAATATATGGGAAGAGATTCTTCTATGGACCTATATCAGTTTCTTGACCAAATCAAAAGATATGGAAGCATATTATAGTGCCCTGAACCCTTACTAATAGAATTGGTAGGACATTAGCTAGATGATTTAGCCTATTATTAACATGTTAGAGTTATTAGGAGATGAGCTATTGATGCTAAACCATTAACTTGGGCAACATTCTAACGAACTTTTACTAATAGATTCCTTCCTCTCAGTGTCCTATAGATGAGTGTTAGAAAGTTGAAAACTTGAAACAAGAAAATTTACTCATAAGTCAGTATGAGGTTCAATTCATTTGACTCTCTTGATGTGCAATTCATTTGATTCATGATGATACTATGAAGGTTGAAAGGTTTGCACAAGGACTCTACTTTTGGTATATTGATCGGATCAAAATTGATCTAGATACAATGTACCAACAAGCCATGAATCAGGCCTTATGGATTGAATTAAGATCCAAAGAACATCGTGAAAAATAAACGTCCTTTAGTAGTAAGAAAAGAACTCCAACCAAGAAAGCTAGTGTTGCATCAAGTAGAAAACCAATTCTAGTTTGTGGAATGCCACATGGTAAGTGGAAAGAAAATCATACTGGATTATCTTGGTCACAAGATCCAATTATAAGAAGAAAAGTAGGAGGTCAATCAATTTCAATTATTTCTGCTCCATTCCACAGAAAGAGTGCAATCCAGAATCAGGAGAAACTTAATGTTAAAAAGCCATTATGTATAATTTGTAGTGCAAGGCATTGTGGACTATGTATAAAGAAATTGATGAGATGTTTTCATTGTAAAAAGTTAAGACATAAAGCATGGGAATGTCTCATGAATATAAGTATCTAGAGGTATGGTGCAAATTCTCAAGCCTGACCTAAAAGCTAGCTAGTAACCCAACATATAGCATTAGAGAGAGCACTAATTATGTATGATAGGAACAATAGAAGAAGTAATCAAAGGAGAAACCCTAATGTAGCCACTGCAAGAATTCACAACCTGACCAGATAGGAAGCCCAAACATAGAATGCTAAAATTTTAGGTATTTTGGAAATACATAAAATTATAAATTTGGTATTGTTTGACCCTGGAACATTTATCTCTTTGTTAAGTTGCATTACTAAATAAACCTAATGAACCATTTTAATCACCACTAAAAGTGGTGGTTTCAGTTGACAAGATTCTTCTAGTCGATTATTTGTATAAGAATTATGTTATAATGATAGAAGATAATCAATTATATGCCAATTTAGTCATTGTAGATATGATCGACTATAATGTGACCCTAGGTATGGGTTGGATTTCCTAGCACTATGCATGCATAAATAGTTTCATAAGATAATTACATTTCATGAGAACGAATTTCCTCCAGTAGTCTTTCAAAAAAAAGCAAGTAATTAAGGTAGATAGTTAAAATTCAAGCATATAAACTTAAACGTTATTAAATAAAGGTTGCATAGTTTATCTAGTTGTGATGAAAGACCCAGAGCAATCTATCCCAAATCTAAGTGAGGTTCTAGTGGTATGAGAATTTTTAGTAGGTGCCTTGACAAATTACCTAAATTGCCACAAGATCGGAATATAGAAATCAATCTTGCATCTAATACTAAATTTATTTCTATGGCATCAATAGAATTGAAAGTGTTGGAAATGTACTTGTAGGGGTTAGTTGATAGAAGCTTTAATCACCTAAATATATCACTATAGAAAGTGTTCATGCTCTTTGTTAATAAAACAAATGATACAGTGGTGTATTGATTATTATCTAGTTGGTAGGAAAAATATCCCCTTCCTCATATCAATGGTTTCTTTAGCTAGTTGCAAAGAGTGAGATATTTCTTGAAAATGGACTAAAGATCAAAATATCATTGGCTAAAGATTTGTAGAGAGAATTGTCAAAGGAGTATATATATATATATATATGGTATATGGTTTGAAAGTTAAGAAATGGGTAAATGTTAGAGTAGTTGATTAAAAATCTCATTTTCTTTATAAGTGTTATTTGTTTGATGACATAAACTGATTGAAATTAGAAGAATGTTTTTATTGGAATTATATTATGATTGGAAGACCCTTGATGAACCTGGTAGTTGGTGACCTTTGAAAACACTAAATTTGGCATATCAGATGCATACAATGTTAAGTATGAATGAGAGATGGTGTAAATCATTAAAGGTTAAAATGAGTTAATGTAACAATAAGGGAAGAATTAGGGATTTGAGATTGTAAATAAGAAAGATGCATGATGATTAGCTAAGAATAGCTTATGCAAAAAGTTTGAATATTAAATCAATGATCGAAGATAGATGAAATGATTTCTTAAAAATAACTACGTGTTAACTTTATGGATAGATAATTTATTTTTTTCTTAAGTATTTATTGATAATATTATGATACACTCTGAAATCAAGGAAGAATATGATCAATATCTAGAAATAATACCACATACTTTGAAAGAGTATAAATTCTATGAGAAATTCTCCAAATGTAAAAGTTGGGCACTTAATGTTAAGCTTCTTGGTCATGTAGTGTTGTAAGAAAGAGTATGAGCAAATTCCCAAAATTAAAAGCTATAGAGTGGAGGCCGATGATAGAATGCATCAAGATGGTGTTTTATAAGGGAAGATAAATATAAATGAAATCTATAAGTGTGTAATTTTGAAGTCAAATGAATGTTTTAGCTAAGAGTAAAATTCAATTAGTTGTGTCTTATAGTGTTGACAGTGGATTTTGGTTCTGCCAGAATCCAACCAACCAGACGAATTATTTAAGACTCAAAGTACTTTCTGGTTATTGCAAATGAAGAATGGAGAAAATAAAAGGAAGAGCAACAAACACACAGAAGGTTTTTAACATTATTCGGCCAAAACTGGGTAGCATTGGTCCTTATGTCCACGGTAATGTTATTACTTCTGAAGAAATTTCTATAGAGTTATAGTATTTCAGTTTAGGATGCCTTATAGTGATATCCCTTCTCCTATTTATAGAGGCTAGAAGGTTACAATTGTAATTTTATAAATTGTAAATCAATTACATCATGCATTAAATGTATAAGACTATATAGACTCCTAAAATCTAGCTTCTGCATGTTACTTTCTACGGATGGGCCCTTGCTTGTTGGGTATGCAAGCTGACATATGCTTATCTCATGCACAATCTTAGTGAGCTTCTAGATAAGTATGTTTCACCTTGTGAGCCAGAGCTTCTGGCCCGAGGTTGTTATTGTCCTTTGGGCAACAAGGCTGAGCTCTTGGTGAAGTGAGCTTGCACAGGAAGGGTTGTTAGCTACATGAGTTAGTTTCATGCCTAGCGAGCTACACTATTACTTTGGTTGTCTTATGCTAGACTCATGGCTCATGACCTAATGATCTCGCTTAGCAATCTCAAGGTCAAATGAAATGGATTTCTTCCTTTGGACTCACCTTCTAGGCCTTTTATCAGACCATTTACGAAGTACCAATTTTTGCTCATAACATATAGATTTTAGATAAAGATGATAAATGAATAGAGAAAGTTCCCTCTATGTTCATTCATTGGAAATGTATGATAGAGTGTGCTTCATCTTATAGCACAATGATAGAAAGGTTATAGTTTCAATTGAGCTTATGAGCTATCACTTGGAGGAAATTTGACTAAATTCATAAATTGAAGTAGCTCCCTAAAATAGTAATTGGGTAACATCAAATTTAGATATTCCTTCCCATTCTTTAATAAGTTATGATATATATAAGTTATAAAGAGTGGTTAGTGATTACAGTTGTTATGGTTACTAGATTTGTTTATAATTGCAAGTTACCAATTCAGAATTAAAATGGTATTATTTGAGATGTTTGATGGAAGGACATGTTGGTCTTCGATAGATTGGTATGAACCAAGAAGGAAAAGTTATTGGAACTAGATCTAGTAGCAAGTGCTAGTTGGAAGGTATAACGAATCTATGAACAAATAAAGGTGGCTTACGATAAATGAAAGTTGTGTTTGAATAGAAAAAGAAAAGAATGAAAATTTGATGTTAACTTGCCAACTAAGATGTAAGAAATCCGTTTGATATTCCAAGTTTTTTTTTATATGGAGGAAATAGGTTTTGGATAAGCCCCATATTGCAGGAAAAGAAATAGAGCTAAATGCTATGTTGGCATATAAAGAGCAACCAATAGTTGTTCTTAAATGACAATTTCGAAAACTAGGACCAAAGGAAATTTTCATGATCAAAGTGATGAGAAGCCAATGTGATGAGCAAGAAACTATGTAGCAATTACAATTGAGATACGAGAGAAATATTTTTGATTATCCATCAAGGAACAAGTACAATGAATAGATGCATAATATTATTTATGGTAGCTGACATGTTTGTCAAACCTACTATCGTTGTTTAAAGTTCAAAGATGAATTCTTTTTAAGAGGGAAGAATTTGTAACATTCCAAATTTTCTAAAATGAATTTTAATAACAAAATAGCTTTTTAGAAAATCTAAAAAGGGTAACTTTGAAAAATTCAAGAATTTGAAATTGTAATTTTGGATACGAAGTGTTTAAACATAGTGGAAAAAGATTTTATGGATAATAAGAATCTTCAAAAAGTGGAATTTCTCAATTCACAAGCTCATGGAGCAAAAATTATATTTCTAGAATGGAAAGATTGAAACTGGGTTATGAATGCCCAATGAGTGTAAACTTGTAATCATTACAAAGTTAAATAATTTAACTAATTTTTATCAAAATTTCATGGCCATTGGTGATCAGTGAGTATGTTAATTATGGACTCAAAGTTAAGGAAATAAGAAGAATGGCTTAAGACAAGATGAGTCAAAAAGGGGAAGTTGACTTAAATTTTCTCTTTTTTCCATTTTTGCCCTCGCAAATTCAGTCTCTTCCTTTTAAGCCTTTCTGGTTGCTTCACATAGCCATTAGCTACTTCTTCAAGTTCACACTCGCTCTTTCTCTAAAAGCTTTCCTTTTCTCTTTAGGTAATCCTTCATCCTTTCATGTAAATTTCTTATATTTTTGCAGTTAATTCCTCGATTCTTCTTCTTCAATTTGACCTCAAAATCTTGTTGATTCATGGAGTAAAAGTTGAGTTATGAATTTTTGAAATCTACTATCACTATTTATGTCACTATTCAACCCATGAATCAATTAAATTTTCATGGTGTTTTGGAGCTTGAATCTATTAGATATAGCTTAATTTTATTAAATGGAATCATAATCTAATCATATATGATTAGTTAAAGAGGAAAAATCCTTGGAAAATCTAAAACCTAATAAACTCTTACGAATATTGAAGATCTTTGTGAGATCTATTTGATTTGTTTATTTCCAACTACTAAGGTGAGTAATTCTTACCTTTCTTGTGAATTATAGTGTGTTTACTACTTGTGATCTATTGAATGATAGTGCAAGTTGAAGAAAATGGATGCTTATGATTTTGTGGCAAAGTTTGAGTTTGAGTAAATTTGATGATAAAATAGTTAGTATTCTACTGAAATAGCTAAGTCTTATGCATGATTAAGTACTCAAAATATGCCATGTTAAATTCCTATGATGCAGTGTAGAGCTAGAAGTTATTTTCCCTTATTTTTCTATCATCCCTTCTCATGTAAGTAGAATCATAAACATGATCACAAACCTAGAAATTGAAGGTCAAGTAGAATTGCAAACATGATTGTGAGCCCAGAAACTGAAGGACAAGTAGAATCATAAGGACTTCTTGAAAGATCACACATTTTAGGAAGTAGACTCGCAATTTCAACTGAATTTCTATGATTCTAGTTAATTTTCAAACCCAATTTTGATCATAATTTTGATCGCACCTCCAAAATTTTTTCACTCTTTTTAGTTCAAGCTTCTTTCTTTCTAAGAACTCTCCTGAATTTCTTGATTCTAAACTTAATTGAAATGTAACTAAATTGAATATAATGAGTAGCTTCTAAGTTAATATTGAACAACCTAGTAATTGTTTATACATAAAGGTTATAGAAGTAATATACATAACCTATGTTTCACGGACACCGACACATGGACATAGGGAAAAACAGACATAGACACGGGGATATGACATTTTCAAAAAATATAGGACACCGATACGTAGGGGATACGCGTAAATAATAAAAATATAGGGGTACATTTATAAATATCAAAAATATTATGCTTATTTGTAAATATATATTGTAATTATTATTTTTTCATATGAAAATAAGTACTCATAATATTAAATAATAGG
>JANHAO010011484.1:0-16942 GCA_026873985.1 Saraca asoca | reverse complement strand
AAGTTTAAAGAAAAACTCGATGTCTATTAGTGACACAATAGATGAAGAAATAAACTGCTTTAATTTTATCTGTTTACAATTCTTGGTGTTCTAATTTTCTTGAGATTCCAAATTTTCATGTTTAGATACACCCATCCTATTTGTGTATAGTATTTTGATGATAAAAATGATAAAGAATACGAGAGTAAATATAATTTTCCCCTAAAAATTTGTATGCCAGTACACATGCAAAATGAATTCCCTAACTATGGAAGTTGCTCTTTGATATTATTATACGTTAACTTGACAGTTCTGCTTTGCCTTATCACCTGGATTGACTTCTAACTTCAGATGTTTAAATTTTTATAGGGTACAAAGGCACTGTCCAAACATGACGCACGCCTATTTAAATTTTTGTTCAATAAACCTTCAACAAGTATTTAACAGACATATTTTCCTAACAACTCTCTGTTGTAGTGGTATTTACATCAATAATGACTTCTATAAAGTTATCACTCATCCTTACTTTTTAAAGATGGGTTAACATCAATTTCTTAAGAATCAGAAAAATAATTCATAGAAGTATGAGTTTGGGTCTCAGTCAGATAAATCCGTATATAACTTATGAATTTATCAACATTTAACTAAACATATATACATCATATATTTAAAAAGCATAACTCATGTTAGAATTAACAAACATATCATAAAAATTCAAGAAATCAACTTCTAAGTAATACCATAATACAATTTTATTGTCATACTGTAAAGAACCATGATTTTCTCATTGCCTCAAGTCATTCTCATCAATGATTATATGTTCAAGTAATAGTACTATATCATTTTCTAGCATTTCACATAACTCAGTCTTCACATGAGTTTATATCATATTGTTTACCATATTAAATCTTCTTTCGAAATTTCTTAGAAAAACAGTTATAAATCATACTATTCACACAGCTCCAAACCGTCAATAACCATGTCACATAATCAAGTCATATTTGGTTACGTTCTAGTGTATTCAAAATAACAATATCAATAAATAACATAATAAAGAATAGCAATGTAAACCTCCTTATTACTCCGGTCCAGCCATAACCCACACAAACCCAGCCTTTTCCCTCTAGCACCCGCCTTATGCCCCTTTGCCATTTGGAACATACAAAATTAGGATCCGATTCATTATTTCTCATTTTCATATCAAGCTTCAAGGAGCTTTCAGAGATTTAATCATTCCATTCTTATAATAGATATCTCATCAATTTGATATTAACATATTTCATCATCATTCATAATATTGTGTATTATTCCTTGACATGCATGAGCTTTTCATCATATAATCACTTATAGTATTTATAATTTTAATAGTAATTATATTGTTAACGGTGGAATTTAGTTCTGCCAAACCCCAGTCAACTGAGATGAGTTCTTGTACCCCAAAAAGTTTTCTAAAGAACAAGCCAGAGGCGAAGGTGGAAGAGAGGAAGAATGGCAATGGTGGATAGCGTTTTAATGTGGTTTGGTCAAATCCGAATAGTATCGGACCCTACGTCCATGACGGTATTTTATTGATTTAAAGGAAAATTTACAGAGCTTTTGCTTAGCTATTTTCCACACCACCTACAGGCATCTCCTTCCTCCTTTTTATAGAGAAGAGGAGGCTACTAACGTAATTTCTACGTGTTACAAAATCATTATAATCATTAAATGTACAAGACAGGATAATCTTCTACCATTCAGCTTCTGTGGGTTACTTTCTATGAATGGGGCCCATATGTCTGCTAGATATGAGTCCCTGACATAAGCTTGTTTCATATTTTGTTGTGCTTTTATTCTGGTCGACTTGCGAACTTCTCGAGGTCACTTCTGATCTTTTAGTCAGCAGGAGCGAGCTCATTCTAAGCGAGGCGAGCTCGCTTTTTAGGTGATTGCCGAGCATGCGAGTTGGGACTTCGGGCGTTTATAGCGAGCCGACCCCCTTTTGCTCTAAACTTAGTCTCTATTAGGTCTTTACTGGTCTGGTTTACTGATCCGATTTGTCGCAGCCGATCAAATTAAAAATTTAGAATACCGGATGCACTACTCTACTTGTAGCATAGAGCAACACTGGATCGAATCCAAAGATCATTTGTGGATGATATCAATCAAATAGGAACTGGAAATAAAGGGGGGGTTTGGCAGAAAATAAATCCTAAGCTACATTAACATGCAACTATATGCATAAATGAAAATGCAAATAGATGAACCAACCAGCCAAGGGAATCAACTTGAGATTAATACATCCTTGATTACTAAATGTTCATTCCAATTGTTGAAAATCATAACAAGAAGCCTTGGAATGAGTAATAAATCCATCCTAAGCAGTCAAGATTCAGCTAAGCAAACAATACATCAAAAGCTCAATGCATTGGCTAGTTTTCCTATTCTCTTCCTAATATTGATCATTAAGCAACCATCATATAATATCTAAATTAAATGAAGCCATTAAACTCAGATATTCACAGCAAAATAGAGAGGAAATAGGAAACAAATGGAATGCAGAAAGAAGGAACAAAACCTCAACATTAATCTTCAAGTTTGTAGCCCATTGAACTACAGTCAGCCCTCCATTAAGGCATGAAAATGCAGAGAAAAATGAAGAGAAAAACTCCTAAACTACTCTACACTGCTCTATGTTACAATGTCGTGTTCTGCCCTCCACTCATTTTACAAATATTACCCAAGAAAGAGAAACAATCTGCTGGTTAGTGGGAGTAGGTAGGAAATTAATGCTGACTGGTTTCTTGCTGTCATTTCTGCTCTTGTGTGTTTTCCAATTTGTAGGTTGCTTTCTATTTATTTTTGTTGACTTATGGGTCTCCATCATGACTGAGTGTGAGTTGGATCAAAGGATGATGCATTGGGCTCAAGATCCATGCCAATTGGGGCCTTAAAACACCAATTCTGCAGAGGCCCATTTTGTAATAACTTTGCCTCTCTATTGTAGCCTATTTTTGACACCTAATTTGATGTTTTCAGCTCTGGAAGTCTTCATGAGAAATGTAGAATATGTGTTAACTTCCATTTGGGCTTTATTTGACCTCAATTGGACTTGTATAACTCCAGTTATCATTAATTGAATGCACAGAGGTCAGACTGCCCAAGATAGTATTCTGGTGTTGGCTTCAACTCCAAATTCAGGTAACCAATCGTGTGATTCAGCCTTGGAGGTCTTCATGAAAGTTGTATAGCTATCTCTTAGCTTTCCTACAAGAGAAAAATAATATCAATTGGACAAGTGTAGCTCAAGATATGGCTAGATTATATAAACTACTTAAAATGGCCAATTATACAGAATTTTCCAAAATGATTCCTATTGGCACCAAATCATAAATACACACTAACACAGCTAAAAGTAAATCATTTTGGCCTTTAAAATGCTAAGTGAGAGGACAAATAAATGGTTGAAATATTTTGTTATCATTTATAAAACCAGGTTTTTGCTCATAACATAAGCCCCCAACTCTCGATTTGCTTTGTGGATTGGGAGTTGTATTTTTGCGGAGGCCTTGCTTGCAGTTTTCTATATCCATCAAAGTCTTTGTGCTCAAACTATCGTGTTATCTTTTCAAACTTTCAAACTTTCTTTTCATCTATCTGAGGCTATACTTGTTTCTGAGCATACCTTATAGCCATTGGCGTGGCAACCTTATCTTCTTTGGGATCGTTTGATTTGAGACAGCTAGTTACCCATTGGATCCTTCAGTGAACCCGATTGGTCTATGTAAAGCTTGTCAAGTTCTTCAAATTTATTCATGGAGAGATGGGCACTCAAACTAAGCCCTCTGTGCTTCTAGGAGCTTAGCTCTCGGTAAAGCTCTTCGAGGCGTGGATGGCCTATTGCATGGGTTTTCTAGGAATGACCTTCTCATCGACGATAGATAAAAAGTCTTGTGTAGATCTTAGATTATTTCCTCACGGCTTTGCCTTATCGACTAGACTCCTACTCGCTTCTTGAGTTACTCTTATTGTGAGTGAGGAAAGGAACCATTAGCTGGGGAGAGTTTTAAAAAGAAGAAGATTGAGGAGCAGTCGTGCTCATTACCTCTCCGATTGATAGGAGTTCTCTTGATGAAGGCTTTATTCTCTTCCACCTTCTTGCTGGCTTGTATTTTAGCTTTTTTGGTGTAAACTTTACCTTATCGAATGAGGTTTTTAATGAAATATGCTTTCCTTTCAAAATCCCCTAATGTTGTATCAGATGCTCTATAGGTTGTTGATAGCAGTTATGTATCTTCACAAATTAATGAAATGCTTGTTTAACCAATTGATCGTAACTCTTGCCTTGGTATGCTATTGCCTTCGATGAGCATTATTTAAGTGGGATGCATGTGAGCTACGTCTGTAAGAGTTTCTTATGAGACTTGTGAGAATATGGTCACATGAGAGCCGTGAATTACTAATCGCACGTGAACTGCGAAACATTTATCGCATGAGAGCTGCAAATTACAATCACATGAGAGCTGTGAAATTTGGTACCATGAGAGTTGCAAAATTATGGTCACATGAGAGCTGCGAAATTTAGGTTGCATGCATATGGTGGCTAAGAAAGTTGCTCGTATGCATGGTAAGATCGTTATGTGCATGCGATGGCTAAGAAAGTGACTCACATGCACGAGCTTTAGTTGCACACATGCGATGGCTAAGGAAGTGGCTCCCATGTGTGGTAAGATTGCTGCGTGCACACGGTGGCTAAGAAAGTGGCTCTTATGCACGAGCTTTAGATCACATGCACACGATGGCTAAAAAAGTGGCTCGTATGTATGGTAAGATCGCTACGTGCATGTGGTGGCCAAGAAGGTGGCTTACATGCACAAGCTTTAGTTGCACACATGCGGTAGCTAAGGAAATGGCTCACATGTGTGTTAAGATCGCAATGTATAGTGGCTAAGAAAGTGGTTCGTACATACGATAAGGTTGCTACATGCATGCAATGGCTAAAAAAGTGGCTTGCATGCACGAACAGAAGGGTAGGTGCATACAGTGGCTAAGATAATGGCTCATATGCATGACTTGAAAATTGCATGCATGCAGTGGCTAAGAAAGTGGCCTGCATGCATGAGCTTTAGTTACACACATGCAGTGGCTAAGGAAATGGCTTGCATGTGTGGTAAGATCACAACGTACAGTGGCTAAAAAAGTGGTTCGTACGTGTGGTAAGGTTGCTATGTACATGCGGTGGCTAAGAAAGTGGCTCGCATGCACGAGCGGAAGGGTATGTGCATACGGTGGCTAAGAAAGTATCTCGCATGCATGGTAAATAGCATATATAACTTTACTAAGACTGCTTAGAAGTTACTATGTACAAAAATTAGGCTTGCCCTAATTTATCTCGTTATGAGTTCAATATATAGTTCTTACTGTGGTTGCTTCCATTTGCTCGGAATCTCACCGCAAGTGCTGGGAAGAGTGTTGCCCTACAGGGCACAATACATAGTCCATTAACCGACCTCTCCTGATCAGGTCTTCAATTGCATCTCTGAGGGCTCGGCAGTCTAAGGTATTATGCCCTGCTTCGTTATGATATGCATAAAATTTATTTGTGTTCCTATTCGTGTGAGGAGTCTTTAAGGGAGTAGGAGTCCTAAAATCTTCTCGACCTTTTTCTTTTGCAAATATCCTATTGGAGTGTCTGATAGGACACTGTAGTGCTTGTAGCGACTCGTGGGCTGAGGTCACTTGCTCTTGCTCCTTTTAGTGGGTCAAAAATTGGAGTTATCTTTTGCATCTCCACAACCACCTTTTTTCTTGTTCTGATCACAACTGCTCATTTCGGGCTTCCTTGAATTGAAAGTCTCTTCCCACTTGATCTGTTTGGTGGCTCGCTCGTAGAAGTCACTTAGATTGCTCATGGGAGACTTGTAAATATCCTTGTACAGTTCCCTATCTTTACGTGGTCCCATGGAGATGGCTGTTAGGATGCATTCATTCGAAGGGCTATCAACATTGCTGATCTCACACCTAAACCAAGCGATGTAATCCTTTAATGACTCATCTTTTCGCTGGAAGATCGTGACGAGGTGGCATGATGGCTCAAGCTATCTTTTCAATGCTTTGTATTTGCTGATGAACTTTTCTTGACATTCCTCCCAACTACCAATACTGCAAGCGGGAAGACTTCTAAACCATGTCCGAGGCAAGCCCCCCAGTGTGGCAGGGAAGGCACGACATTTCACTAGGGGGGTCAGTTGTCTGGAGATCCATTTGAATGTTAAATGTGTCTAGATGTTCAAAAGGATCGCGGGGATTCTGAGTTTGAGAGGGAGGGGATGCGTCTTAACCTCTTCAGAGAATGGTGATATCCCCTCATAATGAGCTTGGTTGCTTGAACCTCGAAGATGTTCTTTGAACTGCTTCATCTTTTGGAACAATTCTTCCATCAACAGATCTCGTACCCTAGGTTGCTGGCTGGAAGATTGTTAGTTTCCTTGTTCCTCCTAGTCGCGAGGACAGTGGATTGAGGGCCATTCTGGATTAGCTTTATCCAAACATCCGACTTATTGGTACGGATGGACATTCTTAAGCATGATATCTTCGGTCTATCTTTGGGCACCTTGGGATTGTGCTTATGCTAGCATGATAACTGCTTTAGTGAGCTCTCCTATCATATTTTCCAATTTCTCCTATTGTTAAAGCCAGGCCTGAGTTCCATCAATGCCATTGACAACAAGAGTAGTGGAGGAGTTTGTTGTGGATACATGACCCTCAAATTGTTAAGCCAAGATGTTTGAAGTCTTGGTGGTTCTCCTTTTTGCCATAATAGCCAAATAAAAAAGTGATTCAGAAAGCAGACGGGCCCTTCCTCTAGCGCCAAAATGTTGATGATAGAATCTGGTTCTACCAAACCCGAATCAACTAAGATGAGTTCTTGTACCCCAAACTGCTTTATGGAGAACGAGTCGAGAGGTGAAGGTGGTACAGAGGAAGAATGGCAATGGCGGACAGCATTTTAACGTGGTTCGGCCAAATCCAGACGATACTGGACCCTACGTCCACAACGATATTTTATTGATTTGAAGGGAAATTTACAGAGCCTTTGCTTAGCTATTTTCCACACCACCTACAGGCATCTCTTTCCTCCTTTTTATAAAGGAGAGGAGGCTACTAATGTAATTTCTATATGTTATAAAATCATTACAATCATTAAATGTACAAGACAGGATAATCTTCTACAATTCGACTTCTACGGGTTACTTTCTATGGATGGGGCCTATATGTCTGCTAGATATGAGTCCTGACGTAAGCTTGTCTGATATTTTGTTGTGCTTTTATTCTGTTCAACCTGTGAACTTCTCAGGGTCGCTTCTAGTCCTCTAATCTGTAGAAGCGAGCTCATTCTTAACGAGGTGAGCTCGCTCTTTAGGCAATCGCCAGGCATGCGAGCTGGGATTTTGGGCATTTATAGTGACCCGATCCCCTTTTGCTCCAAACTTAGTCTCTATTGGGTCTCTACTGGTTTGGTTTACGAAACCAGGTTTTTGCTCATAACATATATCATCATATTATCACATACTTTTCAATATCTCATGCATATTATCAAACTTTATACCATAATACCGTTCATAGTAATTACATTTCCACAATCACAATCATTCATAACTTGTCATCCTAGGTTTCAAGGAGAATTTTCAAGTATCTCAATAGCATCATTTCTCATCATTGTCATATCATGTGTTTCATTTTCTATCAACATCACAATCACGTGTTTCTCATCACATTATCACAGTATCATTCATTCATATATCATCATCCTTATGTATCTCATATTGTTATCATTATATATCACTTATCATATTCATCATATACCACATTCTAGCTCTTAAAGAATATTCAAATATAGACCTCATTCATAATTATATGAGTCCCATTATAATAACAATTATCATGATAACTTTCCCATTATTCATGTATAGACCATCATTCCATTATTGTCTCAAGCACACAATCTTTGTCACACTATCTTTATAACTATCCATATTGCTTCCATAACATTGGTGTATAAATAAATATTGGGTTGATTAGTATTAAAATTAACTTAGAAATTATTCATTGAAAACTTCTCATATGTTTTATTCAACTTTATTATATCTTATGTAAGTTTCGACCTAAAGAATTAGATTAGTTATTAAAGAGAAAAAAGTTTGAATTGAAAAGAGTGGAAAAATTCTAGATGTGCGATCAGAATTATGAGCAGAATCGGGTTTAAAGTTCGAGCAGAATCGTGATCAAAATCGCTGAAGAAATTCGAGTAGAATCAAGGAAATTCAGTTGAAAATGCATATCTGTTCACCAAAATTTGAAAACTTTTGTAAAATCCAAATTTAAACATGATTCAAATTGTGATTAGAATGAAAAAATAGAGTAGGAAATATCAATTTAAATTGTACAAATTTAGTTCAAACTTTGAGTTGAATTGTAAGAGTAAAGTGCTGGGTTTTTGTAAGCGTGATTGTGGATTTGGTTCAAATGGCTACAATTCGACTCAAACAAGCAAATTTTGGGTGGAAACAGCAGAAAATAGAGCAAGCAACTTTCTATTCAATCTTCTACTAAAAATATTTATTTCAACATGTTTTGAAAATTTAAATAAGCTTATTACTTAGCTATTTCCACAGCAAACTAAGCAACACCTCAACAGATCCATTTAACCTCAAATTTGACTACACAATTATAAAAAACTCATTTTATCCATTTGCGTTAATTAATTAACAAATTAAAAGCATGAATACATCATAATTCATAAGAAAGATAAGGATTACTCACCATAGCAACTGGAACAAATATATTAAATAGATTTTACAAAGATCTTCAATATTCTTCAAGAACACAAAAGAAGAGCTTATTAGCTTTCATATTTTCCAAGGATTTTTCCTCTTTAACTAACCATATATGATCATATTATGATTCCATTTGACAAAAATAAGCTATATCTAATAGATTCAAGTTCTAAAAATTCATAGGTTAAATAGTGAAGTGAATAATGACAGCATGTTTCAAAAATTCATAACTCAAATTTTATTCAATGAATTAACAAGATTTTAATGTTAAATTGAAGAGGAAGAAGAGAGGAATCAACTATAAAAATATCATAAATTTACATGAAAGGACGAAGAATTACCTAAAGAGAGAATGAGAGCTTGTAGAGAAAGAGTAAACTTAAAGAAGAAGATGAAAGGTTGCATGAAGCATCCGGAAATGGGCTTAAGGGGCAAAAATGAAAAAAGGAATTTGGTCAACTCCCTCTGACTTATTCCTTAACAAGTTTTGTAATTTTTTTTTCTTGTTTAGTGATTTCACTAATTTCTTCACTTAAAGTCCAAAGTTGGCATGCTCACCAATTACCAATGGTCGTGAAGTTTTGGCACAAATTAGTTAAATTAATTACCTTTGTAATGACTATAAGTTTACACTTATTGGGCACCTGTAGCCCTAATTTCAATCTTTCTATTGCTTTTTCGAATATTAAATTCTGGAACACAAGTTTTGCTTCCACTTTATTCTTATTATTCATAAAATCTTTTTTCTACTATGTTTGAACATTTTGTATTCCAAAATTATAATTTCAAATTCTTGAATTTTTTAAAGTTCCCCCTTAGATTTTCCAAAAAACCATTTTGTTATCAATATGCACTTTAAAAAATTTGAGATATTACAAAAAGTCTGACCCATTTACTATACATTTGTTTGGATGTTATCTCTATAATCCAAATGAAGAATATAAATTTGTTTGTATGTTATCTCTATTATCCAAATGAAAAACCATGTCACGCCATAACCTTGGACTTGTGACTGGTATGGGAAACTGGTATGGGAAACCATTGTGAAATGGTCTTCTACAAGCTTGACTCACCAACCGTGCAACGCTTGAATGAAAAGCAAATCAATAAGTCCAAATAAAACACAGTTTCTCGAAAATCATATATTTGAAATAATTCATAAATGACAAGACTACCGTTAAATCTACCAAAATTTAGACAAGTCTCCTCTACTTCTCAGATAATAGCAAGATGCCCTGGGTTTGGCCCAAGTTGGACTCGAACAACTAAGAGACAGCGAGGATTGTGGCAGAACTAGGAGTAGTAAACGGTGGAGAGAAAGGAAGAAGAAGGAAGGAGCTGGTAGGAAGAGATGGTGTCAAGATGAAAGAGGGTGAAGAATATGTTGAGTCTGGAGAGTTTCAATTAAAAAAAAAAAAAGGGAGGAGGGCAAAATAAAGAAAATAAAAGGAAAAGAAAAGAAAAGAAAGAAAAAGGAAAAGTACATATGATGTAGGAAAATTGTATAAAAATGGATACTTGCAGTATACTTTTTGTCATAAAAACTAGTATATCAAAGATACTTATTAAGTAACTAGATAATTTACATAGTATTTTAAATCAACTTTAATTAAATCTAATATTCAATTTAATAAAATATAATAAATATTAATAACATTTATAATCTAGATTTTAATCATAAGATAAGTTGAATAGTTAATTGATAGATGAAACAAACGATACTTCAAATATTTTAAACATCAAGTAATGATTTAATTTTTTTAAAAAATGGTTATTATTTACTTTATCTTAGACACATCAATTAATTAAAAGAAAAAAATGAAATTTTAAATAAACTACTATTAAATTTAGAATCAAATGAAACATTAAATCCATTTAATAAAATTTACGAGTTTAGATGTTTTATCTTAAAGTAACTAAACTGATTATTTAATAGTCATAATAATTAACACATCAAACCATTTCAAGAAATAAAGAGTTTATTTATTTTCCCAAAATAGTTTCTAAAATAATTAATAAGTTAAAATATTAAAAATAATTACTACATAATTATAATTTTTTGAATAAAATCATTCTTTAAAATATATTCTTATATATATAAATTTTAAATTTTTTAAATAATACAATTTAGAAAAGAGATTTTTACAGAAATTATTCAAGAAGTTTGGACGTTATAAACGACCACACAACAATGAATGATCATTTTCGCTTGGTTGAAATTTTTTTTATTGTCGTTTTCTTTAACTTGATATATATATATATATATATATATATATATATTTATCTAGTTTCATGTGATGTGGAGGTCTGCCTTAAAAAGCTGGTATATGTATGCCATGCAGGAACAGAGTATGCAAACTAGAATTTTCTTTTAGTGATTCAACACAAACTTAATAGATGGATCCATTGCGGGCTAACTTTTGAGTTAAAGAGGATTTCCTCACACATTGAGTATTTGAAATCCTGCGCCACTTCCCATTAAGAATAAATGTTTGGGTCCTCTACTTGGAGGGAAAATATTTTTCCTGGATTCTGTTTTGTAAATTTTTTAGGTTTAGCATCAATAACAAAGTTGGTCAATAAAAGATAAATTTTAATTAAAAAATAATATATTTAAAAAAATAATTTTTTTATTTTAATTAAAAGAAATTATTTTTACACATCATATTATGTTACATAATTTTACTCTCTTTCTTTACTTCCATTTCTTCTCTCTCTATTCCTTCCTTTTCTCATATCTTTCTCTCTCTTCTCATCTCTCTCATGTCTTTCTCTTTCTACTCCTCTATCTTATATCTTTCTCTCTCTACCTCTCTCTTGATCTTACCTCCTTATTTTTCTCCTTCTTTTCCTTCCTACATCCCTTTTATCTTTCTCTTTCTCTTATCTCTCATCTTCCCTTCATCTTTTCAATTTGATATTAAATAATTATATCAAAAATTATATTGAAAAAATATTTAAATATTTAAGAGAATTAACTAATGTAATTAACAATTTTAACTAAAATTTATTGAATATATATTAACTTAATGAAAAAATAAGTACACTACAATATTTTTAATCTTTGGCAACACTAAACCCTGCAACACTTAAAAACTATTGCCTATAATTAGAATAGACAATTGTTTTTTTTTTATTGTTACCTTTGTTTTTAATTTTAAGTAACAATCACTTAAAACCGTTTCCATAAATATAATAGACAACACTTTTTTAGGTGTTGCCATAATTATAAAATAAATTCAATAAATGAAATTTCTAAATCTCTTTTACCTTTTACTTGAAAACTTTATTTTTTTTCCTACATTGAGAGCATCAGAGAGCTTAACCTCCTTCACTGTCCATGGACCTCGCCTACTCCTCACCTTCCTCTCTCTGTGTTCTGCTACGAGAGCTCCGCTAGGATGAGGCATCGCACTAGACTTCCTTGTGAGAGCACGCCAGTCGCAACCACACACTAGCAAGCAATGGACCATCGCAACTGGGTGGCAAAGAAGCTGCCTTGTTTGGGGTCTGTCCTTCAAATGCCATTTGCTGCGTTTTTAGCTCTATGTTAGCTACAATTAGCTAAGGGAATACTGAGCATGTAAGATTGAACTATTATTTTTAATCTATTTTCATTTGCCTTAATAAATTTGAACTAATTGTTGTGAACCCTTGTTGATTTGCATAAACCCTAATCCTTTTTGGAACAAATCTTGAAATTTTCATATATGTGCAGCTAAACTGGGAATATACCTAGTGAATCCAAGTGGAATATGTACTACATTTTCTCCAAGAAGATCTGGATGCTTTAGTTGGGACAATTTCGATCAAGGTACTCAATGATTGATTTTCACTTTTTTTTTCTTTTCTTGGGTTTTGTAATGTTTGAACAATTTATTGAAATTTATTATCTGACATTGAGGCATTCAACTTGTTTTATCCATCATCACTTGGCAAAGTGGTTGGCAGCATTTCTATTTCATGTTCTGATGAGGTATATGGTCAACAATATAAATTTTGCTGTTGTTTTTAGGATTTCAATTTCTAATAAGTATTGAAAATAACAGGATCTAGTGGAAACTGAGAAAGGCTTTGTTAGACGCATTTTATCTATTGTGGTAAGTTTGGCTTGCCTCTGTTTTCTAATGAACTATCACATTAGGTTATTGATATAAATTCATATGGTACTTAGGTTTGTTGGTAAGACTGTCGTGTTTTCTGATAGTTACTCTCATCACTTTTAGCCATGCTATATAACTTACTACTAGAGATCAACATATGTTAATTGATAACACAATATTTGACACATTTATTTGTTCTCATACTTAGCATTTTAAGGGCCAAAATGACATGTTTCTAGCTGTGTTAGTGTGTATTTGTGATTTTGTGTCAATTGGAATCATGTTGGAAAATTTTGTATAATTAGCCATTTTGAGCAGTTTTTGTGTTTTGGCTATATCTCGAGCTAAACTTGTCTAATTGATGTGATTCTTATCTTGAAGGAAATATAAGAGATAGATCTACAACTTTCATGAAGACTGTAAAAGCTGAATCACAAGATTGGTCATCCAAAATTGGAGCTTAAATCAAAATCAGAATGCTATCCAGCCCTGTCCCTGGCAGCCTGACCTCCAGGCATTCAACAGACCATAACTTGAGCTATAGAGGTCCAAATGAGGTGAAATTAAACCCAAATGGAAGCTAACACATAAAGCCATATTTCATATGAAGACTTTATGTGCTGAAATGATCAAATTGGGCATGAAAGTTATGCTGCAAGTTGGAGGTAGAGAAGCTACGAAAATGGGCCCTGTAGAATTGGACTTTCAAGGCCCTAATTAGAATGATTTTTGAGCCCATTGCAACATCCTTTGATCCAAAAAAAACCCATCCTTTGAGCAGGAAAAGAAGAAAAAGCAGTCCATAAAGAGCTCCAGTATGCAATGGTAGAGCAGCAGACTCAGCCAGCCATCATTTGCCTACATACCTATGCAACTAGCTTCTCTTCTTTTACCCGGGGTAGAACCATTTTGTGGGAGACTTTTTCACTCAGTTTTAACTTAGTTTTTAGTGTGTTTTTCATGAGGGCAGAGGGCAAGATTTTTCTCTTCCCTTTTTTGTATCTTTCAGCCTCTATGGAAGGCTAGTTTTATAACCAAGTCCAAGGGGCCGCTACTTGAAGTTTAATACTGAGATTCTAGTATCATTTTTCCATTCATTTATGTGTTATTTCTCATCCTTTTCTCTTTGTTTATATTGTGATATCTAAGTTGAATGGATCCATTTAATTTAGATATTAATATGGTTATTGAGATCTTGATAATCATCTTTAGAAGAGGATAAGAAAACCAAGTAATATATCGAGATTTCATGGATTATTTGTGGCTGAGTTCTGATTAAACTCATTAATCATTTTCAAGGATTTTTGTTTATGATTTTAAGCCATAGAAATGATTAACAATTGAATGAACATTTAGTAATCAAGGAAGCATTATTCTCAAGCTAGTTAGTTTCTTGGCTGGTTGCTTTGTTGTTTCAGTTTCAGTTTCTGTTAGTGTAGTTTAGTTTAGTTTTTTGCCAAACCCCCCCCATTTACATCTCCTAATTTGGTTGGTAACATCATCCTAAAATGATCCTTGGATTTGACTCGGGCTGCCTATGCTACAAGTAGTTAAGGTAGTTTTAGTTTTCTAAATTTCTAATTTGATTCGGCCATGACA
The DNA here is from genome assembly GCA_026873985.1 of Saraca asoca. Lineage (NCBI taxonomy): Eukaryota > Viridiplantae > Streptophyta > Magnoliopsida > Fabales > Fabaceae > Saraca > Saraca asoca. Next base: position 2,445 of record JANHAO010011484.1, on the reverse strand, counting down.
ATCGAAACATCAAATTTTAGCACCGTTGCTAGGGATCATTTCGATTTTATCAATCATATTAGGAGTGTTTTTATCTACTAACATCACTAACATGTTGTTTTGCAGCTGTCTTTTTCTTTTCCCCTGTTTTGTCCCCTATTTTTGATTTGTTTTTCAAATTTTCGATAGCACTATTCATTATAGATCACCACTTCGGAATTGGCTAAAATTTGGTGGACATTTAGAAGATGATGTGCTAATCAAGGCTCATAGGCTTTGCTCATGAGGTCCCACCTATTTTGGCCAAATTTCTTTATTTAGACCACTTTTTCTTTTTTTAAATATTTTTTATTTGATTTTTAGATTCCCCATATGTGTAGTTTTTGAGTGGTAGTGGTCCTGTAATTTTTAAAAATATGTAGATAGGTTAATTAGATGTGTTTTGAGTGATTTTTAGCCTTTGTACTTATGTTGCTATGTTTTTAGCTTTCTGTCAAAGTTTCAGCCCTTTTTAAGTAGTGTAGGTGTAGTATAGTGTCCTTTACTGCATATCTTGCATTCTTACATCCTGCATGTGCATTCCTGTATCTTGCATTCATCGTTGCATCTTGCATGTTGATTTATGCATTCTGCATGTTGCATGTTGTGTTGTAGTGTTTTTAGTTTTTTGTCCATTTTTCAGCTTACTTTGTGTAGTATAATGTAGTATAGGTGTGGTGTTGTATTTCTGGTATTCCTACACCCTGCACCCTGTATGTTGTATAATTAGGTCCTCTACTAGTCCTTTACCTATCATTGCACCTGAAATATAGAGGACTGTCATTTTGAGTCAATGAAGAATAGATTGGAGAAGCTGACCTCCTTAGTTAGGGAACTTGTGTTGAGATAAGAACAAAATCAATTTCAGTCCCCAGAAATCTATTCTTGGTCAGACCATCCAATAGGCCAATGTCTTGCACTTTCAATAGACCATTATGGACCCCAAGCTGTTGCAACAAACATTTTTCCTTGTGAACATCAATTCCAACAGCAATAGTTATTTTATGAGCCATATTCCAATGCATATGACCCTGGATGGATGCACTGCAATTCTAGCCAATACCATCAGTAGCAGTAGCAAACCTATGAGACATATCCTACTGTAAATGATCATGGATGGATGGACTACAATTCCAGCCAATTTTAGTAGCAGCCAACTTTTGAACCAATTCCTAATGCATATGACCATGAATAGATGAATTCTTCCAATCTGTCATATGACAGCCATTCTGATCAATGCTAGCAATTGCAGCAACCATTTGAGCATGAAAAAGATCTTGTAGTAGCTATTCAAATTGAACCTACCTTGGAGGAGTTGATACAGTAATTGGCAGCTAATACTAATGAGTTTCAACAAAAGATAGAAGCAACAATGCAGAATTTGCAAAATCAAATTGGAGAATTGGTTTCTTCACTTAGTCAGCTACAAACACAAGGTCCTGGCCAGACCTTACAAAATGAGCAACCTGACCCCCAACCTGAACTTGAATCCAGTGCAAACCAGAAGGAGCTAGTTGCTGAATCAATTCAAGTCACTTTTGATAAGCTTCATGCATAACCTGATTTGGTTGAGATGAATAATTCTGTCCCTCCCCAAATAATTAACCATCCTTTAGAACAATAGCATGTGGTTCCTGAATTAGATGCCATTGATATGCATGATAATGAATTTTCTGATTTGGTTAAGTGTGATATGCATGTTTATGAAGTACATAATGATATGCTTACTGAATTTCCTGAAATTATAGGATTTTTAGATGTTAATTATTTTGGATGTTCTGCATGTTGTGACAAGAATAACATGTGTGCTGCATGTGCTTAAATTTTTGCATTTATGAGAAGTGATCTTGCATGCTCTAAAAATTCTACAAATATGGGAAATAAAGCTGCATGCTCTAAATTCCTTGAGTCCTTGGGAAATAGTGATGCTATTTTGCAAGAATTTGCTGAGCTTCTAGGTGATGTTGCAGTCCTTTCAATAGAAAGCATTCCTTCCATGCAACAGCCACCAAGCTTTTCAACTAATGGAAGCCAAGAGCAAGCATTAAAAGAATAAGAAGCTGAACCAGAAAAAGAAGTAGATGCAGAAGAGGAGTTGGCACCAGCAAAAGAAGAAAAAATAGAAAAAGAAAAAGAAGAGAAATTAGAAGAAAATACCCTTCAACTTAAAGCTGCTACCTTTCCATTTTCTGCCCTCCCATTTCTTGCTCTTCTATTTCCTAAGAGAGAACATAAGGAGATAAGTGTGGAGGAAGGCATGTCCATTGTCATCCAAAGAGAATTTCCCCATACTTCTAAGGAGCTAGAACTTTACATATTGCAAAGGCCCCTACTGAAATAAGCCAAAACAACAATGCACCTCCATGATGGCACACTTAGCATTGATTTAGATGGACTAACAATAAGTTTTAATATCTTTCAAGCTAT
>JANHAO010011483.1:0-16942 GCA_026873985.1 Saraca asoca | reverse complement strand
AAAATCTAGAAAACACCTAACCCAATTTCACAAAACCTGTTCAATTGCTACATATGTTTTCAGGAAAAATAAATTGGGTTTTACCCAATTTGATAATTTCCATTTACAGCCATAGTTGGATTAGATTGGCTTTGATACCAATTGCTAGGAAAAATTTAATAGGATACAATCTAATCTCTAACATATGGCATGTAAAAACAAACTCAATTATGAAATTGAGAGAGTTAGGATATATAGAAATACCTGGGAAGCTCAAAGATGAAGATGCCATCTCAGATATGATACGTGCAGAGTAGTAAAGGAGAATGACTATCTCTATTCCACCTCAGTTCTGTCTGTATCAATTTAGATGGGGAAACTAAACATCTGATTATGGTTAAGAATAGGGTCTCTCCCTGTGTATATAAATAAGATGGATCAAGCCTATCCATCATGGCAAGCCCATACATAGGGCCCAATATCCACTAAGCCCATTAAAATGATTACAAATAATTGAGCTTGATAACAACAAGCTCAAAGAATATGGCATCCAATTAATCTGAGATATTATAAAATTATGTCAGTCCATAAAAAATTTTAATACTCATTTTCTCCAATACATTGTATAGAAATTTAAAAGCAAAAGCTCGATACACTCACCAATTCTTAAAAAAAAAAAAGTGTGACCTACCATATTGTTCATATGGATTCCCTAAAGAAAGAACAACTTCATTGTGTTGCTTGCTTAAAAAGGAAAGGATGGGAGAAGTTTCTCAAATTTAATGAAGTATACAATTCGTACGCTCGATTGTTTTATGTCAACATCAATCTAGAGTGAGAAGATTCTAGTTTAATTATTTATGTGAATAGAGGAGAAATCACACTCATTGTGATGCTTTTCAACAAAATTCTAAAAATTCCAAATGATAGGCTTTGTGTGACTTCCCCAAAAGCAAAAAGCAAATTGACTATTGATAAGTATAATGTTAAAGAATGGATCAAGATTGCTTCAAATGACCAAATTACCTCTTCACATATTAAGTAGTGGATGCTCAACCGAGATCAAAATTACTCTATTACATTGTTTGTTAATTCCTTTGTACTAAAGGTGGTTCTGTTAACAATGTAAGTGGTTTTCACTTATTTAAAATCCAGACTACTTTTTTATTTTTCTTGATTCTTATCCATTTGGATTAATTTAATGACAAAATAATTTTTAATACTGATTTAAATTGGATAACATGAATACCGTTAGTCTGATCGGACAGTCGGTCTGATCTGATTTCTAGAACATTAATTGCAAGCATGCTCAAGTTGTCTGATTTGTAAACTAGGTGAATTACTGCATAGGTGCGCAACATACACATGCGTTAGTTCCTTGTTGGAATCATATCTTGATGCAAGAGAACAATAATAATACTATTTTTACCTTTTTTTTATACTCATTTTCCCATTTACAATCTTTCACAAATAAATGGGACTTAAAATTAATTTACTTTCCAAACAAATTAATTAGTAAACATATTAGCTTTGATTATTTTATTGAATTTCAATTATTTATTTATTGTATTTTCTTGGCCATAATTTATATTAAGGACTACTTTGAGGAAGGGGTTCTATTTTGATCTCCTAGGTGAACGACGTCCTCTCCTCGTAACTATCTTGGCTGTTCTAAGCCACGAGTCTTTTTTCTAACTGCTTCACCTTCTAGAGCAGCTCGTTGATCATTAGGTCCTGAGTCTTGAACCGTCGGTTTATGGTGCGATGGCTTCTATCATCCTCTTGATCACAGGAGTGGTGATCTGAGGTTTTCTACTTTCTGCTGTGTCCTTCACCTAATGAGTGGTGATCTAATCTGTGCCCCTAATCAGTCCTGCTCAAGCTTCTTTTTTGTTGTGAGCTTTGAGGTCATTGATCATTTTCTTCATCGTCTTCATGGACTCGATGAACTTTTGATCTCAACCGTGAGTTGGATGAGTGGACAACACCAACTTGTTGTTGCTTCTCTAACAACCTTCTCTTGTTGGGACCCAGGTTATTGGGGTCTCCCCTCTGGGCACAGTAACCTCAACTTGCCTTTATGCACCCTAGGCTTGTGCCTGGGCCAATGCTCTCACCATATCAGCAAACTCTCCCACAGTGTTTTCAAGCCTTTCCTAATGCTAAAACCACGCTTGAGCTCCATTGGTGTTGAAGGCAATAGATTGATGGGGAGTGAAAGGTGCCATACCAATGGCAGCATCTATTGTTGGGGTGGCAAAGGTGCCTGCCATAAACTAGACCAAGCCTCTGATTGGTAACGTTTCTTTTTGTTGCTGTACGTGACCATCAGGTTGGCTTGCGATAGTGCTAAAGCTTTTAGTAGTTCTTTCTCTCGCCATTGTAGCTAGACAATAAGCTAAAAAAAAGAGAGAATGCAGTTGGAGGGCCCTTCCTCTAGCATCGAAATGTTGACTGTAAAATTTAATTTCGTGAACCCAAATTTTAGTCAACTTGAACAGTTCTTTAACACCCTAAGCTACAGGCTGATAACACAAATCTTAACAAGAAAGAGAATGAGGAGGAGGAAGAACAAGGGACACAGAAGCTTTTTATTGTGGTTCGACTAAAGCCTATATGACCCCTACGGCCATGGTGGTTTGTATTTTCTGTGATATGGTGGCTTCTCCATTTAGTTGAACAGAGTTAAAATACCAGTGTGCTCTCACTATGTAAGTGCTTTCTCACTGTTTTCAGCAGAATATCTGCATGCAATTTCTTACTTATCTTGTTACAATGATCCTCCCCTCCTATTTATAGGAGTAGGGAGGGTTACGAGTATAATTTGATAAATAGCAAGGCTATCATTTTTGCCGTTACGGGCAATTAATAGTTGGCATCGGGCAATAAATGCTAGGCAAATTATTGTTGGACTGTTGGGAGTTGATGTGTTAATTTTAGGGGTTGACCTGTCAGTTGGAGATATGTGCCACCTACTACTAACTAGGCTTCCACACTTATACTTGGGTCACTATCTTAGCGACCTGAGGCTGTGTTACGTGACCTGCCTAGGCCAGTGAATTGGAACTTATCCTTGGCGAACTGAGGTTGTTGTTTTAGCCTCACCCTGTGTCTTGGGCTTACGGCTGGTAAGCTGGTGTCTTCGCTGAGTGACCTCAATTTCTTGGACTTCTCTTCTGTTTGGCCTTTGCTAGCCCAATTTGCATTGTCCGGAAATATCCATAACACATCTCAAGAAATTGTAATGTGTAAAAGACACAAAAAAATTTGAATAAATGCTATTGGAAAATTGCTCAATTTTGAAATTACTTAATATCTATTGAAGAATATGTTTTCTTTAAATTTGACCCAATTCCATGATATTCATTCACATTAATTGCATTTTAATTGATATAATGATGAGATAATCAATAGCCTTCAATTAATTTTGGAAGAGCTAAAGCTTTAAGGTGCCAATTTTCAAATTTTTTTGAAAGAAATTTTTCTGAAAACTAGGATTAGTTTTAGTTTTTCCAATTACACAAACAATTGCAAATTTTTTAAAATTGATGGATGGCTTTGTTGGAGAATGATGTGGGCAAAGAAACCCATGCAACAATTTTGCAAAAACAAGCCAAAATATGCATAAATCAAACTGGCTCAAAATCGAGCTTGAAATTAGGTCAAAAAACCCAGTACGATTTTTTTTTGGGTGAAAAAGATGACTAGCTCACCATGTGCCACCAAGATGGTGGCCAAATGTGATTCTGATCACACCATCAGCCTCTACTCTCCGAGGTGATTTTAATGCATATTTGTCCGGATTTTTTTGAAAATAAAATTATTTTAATTTTTTTGCCCAATTTATTTTATTACTAATATGATATTATTTTGGTTTGAAATTTTTCCATGTGATTTCTATTTATTGCCCTATTTTTTGAAATTTTTTCAGAATTTTTCACTACTATCTTATTATTATTTGAATTTTGTATGTTAACATACATAGAATTAAGGTTATGTAGAAATCATACTACTTATGTTATTTAGGCATGAAAAATATATTGTATGATCCTTATATATTATAATACTGTGTGTAATTTTTTGTGAGCTGATTTGATGACGTTTGCACATTTGAATATTTTTAGGATTATTATGTGCAAATTTATGAAATTATGTAAGAATCATTTTTGGCTCATATTATGCTATGAAATTTTGTGCAATTATATACTCAACTATCGTGGGACTAGTTGTATAAAATTTTGCTAAGATAAAAAAAAATTGCTTGTATGTAGGAGAGTGCTATATTAATAATATATATACCTTATTAGTGTAATATTGTTGACATGGTTTGTTAGCGATAATGTGAGTATTAGAGTTGTGCATTATGTTCTTAAAATTTTAAATACCTTATCAGTGTTAGATTTTAGAAATGTAATGTTCAATTCTTGTATTCTGCTATGGAGCCTTAAATGCTTTATTAGTGTTAGGTTTCATGATCTGATACTGTTCATGATTGCATAGTTAGAATTTTGAGAGGAAAATATAGCATGATTAATGTTAAACATACATTATTAGTATTTATGATTAATTTCGTAAGTCATTTTTCCTTAACTTCATTGCCTATGCAATTGACCTTTATGAAAACTTTGAATGGGACAAACTATGAGGATTGGGTTGAATCCCTAAAGTTGTATCTGATGATCACTAATTTAGATTTGGCTTGAAAAGAGGAATAGCCTATGATTGATGATGAGTTTACTATTGCACAAAGGGCCTAACATGAAAGATGGACACATTCGAATAGGGTTTGTCTGGTAGTGATGAAGTGCACCATGAATAAGACCATTAGGCAAAGTGTTATGGACTCATAGAGTGCTAAGGCTTTTATAGACTCTGTGGCTAAAAAATATGTCAAGTTTGACAAGGTTGAAAAAGGTCAATACCTATCTTTGCTTGAAAAGACTACTTATGATGGAGTTAGTAGAGTTCAAGAGCACATTATGAAGTTGGTGCATCATCTTAGCTGGCTGAAAGGAATGAATGTTGACCTGGAAGATAGTTTTCTGATTTGGCATGCTTTAAAATCTCTCCCATCTTCCCTTGATATTCTAAAGACCTTTTATAGTACCCAAAAGGGTGAATGAACTATCAATGAGATGATATCCATTGCTAGTCAAGCTAAGAAAGATACAAAGAAAGGGAAGATTCAAGCTATGAACCATCTTTCTCATGGTTTAAGTTCTAGACAAAGAGATAAGCAGCTTTAGAAGATAACAAGTCAAAGTCTAATTATGAAAGGAAGAAGAATGAGATGCGGGAGCAACATTTCAAACACAAGAAGTCTTCATTCAAAGGATCTTATAAGTTTTGCAAGATGTTTGGGCACAAAAGGGTTGACTGCTTCAAATTCAAGAAGTGGCTTGATAAGAAAAAGAAAGGTAATCCTTTAGCTCTAATATATTTTAAATCCAATGCCATTACTGTTCCAACAAACACTTTATGGTTGGATACTAGTGTAATAATTCATGTAACAAACTCTTTACAAGCGCTGACAAATTTGAGGACACCAAGTGATGGAAAACTGATGGTTAGATTACGGAATGGAGATAAAGTGTAAGTGGAGCACATAGGAGTCATTTATTTATTTTTATCTATTGGTCAAGTTTTAGAACTAAAAGATACTATTTATGTACCTTCCATAAAAAGGAATTTGATTTCAGTTATTGCATTAGACCAAAAAGGATATTATTGTCATTTCAGAAATAAGAATTTTAGTTTACTTTATGATTCTGCTCTTGTTGGTATTGGTTCTTTATGCGATGGTTTATATAAACTAAATTTGGACCCTTATTTTGCAAATTCTATAAATACAATTTTTTGAAACAAAAGGGGTAAAATAGATTAGAAATCCTCAATGCTTTGGCATAGGCGTTTAAGCTATACATCTTGAGAGAGGGTAGAGAGATTAATAAAGGATGGAATTTTGCATGATCAAGATTTCTCATATTTGCATAAAGGGAAAAGTCACTGTTAGAGCTAGAAAAGGGAAAAGAACCAGAAAACAAGAAGTTTTGGAAATGATCCACACTGATGTAACAAGTTTTATTATCTAACTCATTCTATAATAGTCATTTAATTATATCATGCTATATATTTTGAGTATGACTTGAAGAGTGCGAGTGAAGCACCTTATGCTACTTTTTTTTTACAGAAGAACAAAAGGTCATCCCACTAGTGATTGTAAAGTAGAGCATTGTCCCACTAGTGACCACATCAATTGGAACATTTCATATAGTTTCACAAAATGATTCAGGTTGACCAGTGATAGAGTATAGAGAACAAGATGTTGTAACTAAAGAATTTCCTTTAAAGAGATCTCAAAGGGTTCTTTAATAGACAATTTCAAGTGCTTACATGATTTGTCTACTGGAGCATGATTTTGAAATCAATGATGATTTAGATCCCATGAACTTTTCATAAGCAATCTCTAGTTCGAACCTTTTTGAGTGGATGAATGCCACGAAAGATGAATTGGCTTCAATGTACAAGAATGATGTATGGGATCTGATGGAATTGTCTGCTGGTTGTGAACCAGTTGGATGCAAATGGGTTTTTAAGACCAAGAGGAATGCTCAAGGTGAAGTTGAGAGTTATAAAGCCAGATTGGTAGCAAAGGGCTATACTCAAAGGGAAGACATAAACTATAAAGAAACATTTTCGCCAGTTTCGGCCAATGACTTATTTCGAGTTGTGATGGCACTAGTGGCTCATTTTAATCTAGAGTTTTACCAAATGGATGTTAAAACAGCTTTCCTGGATGGTGATATGTTAGAAAGCATTTATATGAAACAACTAGATAGTTTCCAAGATAAAAGAAAAAAGCACTTAGTGTGCAGGTTGAAGAAGTCTGTATATGGCTTAAAACAAGCGTCTATATAGTGGTGTCTTAAATTTGATGAGATAATGGTTTCTCTTGGTTTCAAGGAGAATACAACAAATTGATGTATTTACTACTTAATTAGTGTGGGCAATTATATGATCCTTGTGTTATATGTCGATGATATTCTCCTTGAAGTAATGACATGAACTTGTTAAATGAGACAAAGCAAACATTGTGACAACATTCTGAGATGAAGGATATCGGTGATGCCTTATTTGTATTAGGCATGCAGATTCATTGTGATAGATCCCGAGATATTCTTGGCTTGTTTCAGAGATTATTTATTGAGAAAGTTCTCAAGAGGTTCAATATGGATTCATGCTCTCATTATTCTATGCCCATTCGAAAGGGTGAGTTTCTTTCCAAAGCCCAGTGTCCTTAAAATGATGATGAGAAATCCAGAATGAAGATGGTCTCATATGCTTTTGTTGTAGGTAGCTTGATGTATGGTTAGGCATGTACACGTCCTGATTTTGCTTAGACTCTGATTTTGCTAGTTGTTCAAATGATAAGAAGTAAACATCTAGATATGTTTTTATGATGGCATAAGGAGTTGTATCATGGAAAAGTGTTAATGAGTCAATTATAGCAACTTCTACTATGAAAGTAGAGTATGTAGTGTGTTATACGAAGTTACTCATGAAGTTGTGCGGTTAAGGAAATTCATATCTGGTTTCAACATTATCAAGAGCATTTCAAAGCCCTTAACCATATATTAAGACAATGTTGCTGCTATATGCTTCTCTCAAAAGAATAAAAGTAATGCTTGTACAAAACATTTTGATTTGAAGTATGAATTTGTAAGAGAGAAGATACGCAAAGATCAAACTTGCATTAAATATGTTTCCATGGATTGTATGCTTGAGGATCCACTAAACAAAGCTTAATAGTGCAAATACATTATGATTATGTTAAGAATATGGGATTAGCTGAGTCTTTTAGTATTTCGGGTTAATGGGAGTATTGTAATTAATGTAATTACATTGGATATATTGTTTATCTTGAGATATGATTATTGAAATATCCATAATGAAATATTCATGTTTTGTCATATATTATTCTGTGTATGTTATCTGATTATGACATGTTATTGGAGATATTTAGACCCTGTCTTATTATCGTGCTGAGAATATTAATTCTTATAAGACATCTTGGGTGGATGCATGGGCCATTTTGTAAAGATATACATATGATCATATTTGATATGTATGCTCGATTTCTCACACATTCCATATTTCATTTCGGTTATTGGAATATAAGAATTCAAGATATGCATGACATTAGCACCTTTATTAGATATGATGATCTGTATTATTAGGTACTTATGCTTGACCAATAGTTGTAATTGTGTCATTGCTATTGTTGTTAACATTTATCATTGTGATCACTTCTTTTAATCCAAGTTCTCATTTATTAAACTATGTTATTCAAGTAGGAGATTGTTGGTATTTTTCTATGTGGACTACCATAGTTTAATAAATCATATATATCTAGATTGTATGAATGTCATAACAACTAATTATTATGGGTCAATTAATTATGTGATCTAATAATTAGACCTATAATGACACCTAGGCCGTTGATGGACTGTAATGGTGTGTGCCTTATCACTGGACCAATAATAATGGGTTAATTGACCCAATAGGATTACGATAAGGCAAGTCCTTACTTATATACAAGTAGAACTATAGTTACCCCATTAAGACTTCAGATATAATTTTTTTTCTCCCTTTTCTCTACTAAAATTATAAAAAGCGAACCTGTTAAAGAGTGCTTTGTATCATAGATTCTCACATAATATCATATATGATTTCATTACTATTAATTAAATTTATATGTATAAATCTGATGTATTGTAACACAGATTAACACAGATTCAATAGATACTGTTGATTTTGCAACAAATAGGATTGAGATTCAGAACTACGGGATGATCAGAAAAATAAATTGCCGACTTGCCGTTGGGGTCGTAAGTAAGGACCCTGCAAAAGGGGAAGAATTAAAATAGAAATAAGTTAATTTAAATGTCCATTTTGAATGTGTAAATATTAGATCCTTAAACAGATTAGTGGGAAATTAAGAGTGGGATCCACCAAGGCGGAGCCAAGAAATTTATTTTGGGGGACGGAGTCAGATGACAAAAGTTTGTTTTAGCACATGTTGAAAAAGTTAGAAATTCTTTTAAAATTATAAAAGATTTAAACAAAATTATAAAAACCCATTTATAAGGTTTGTAACACACATATTTTTCAGACTTTTATAAAATGAAGTTATAATTGTGTCATATTTGTAATGTATAAATGTACAAGTTAAATTTTGATACAAATATTTGATAAAAAATTTAGAGTTAGATAGAAGTTAGAAAAATATTTTGTGATTCATTTAAGTTTTTTGTTTCAACTTAATATACATTTATTTTTACGAAGTTTTTATAAGGAACAATATGATAAAAAAATTCTTTTTACTCAAAAAGAAAAGACTAAAAAAAAAAAACAATCAAAGTACAACACATTAGCACATTTAATTATATAAGAATTTTTTCTATTACTCTTTTACCATTGCTCATTATTTTATTATAAGAGAGAAAAACACAGATATAGAATCTACACTCACCTAGATTTTACACATATGAGTCCCACTCATGGGATTCACTATTGCCATTATGTCTTGCTCTTACGTTATGAAATAAAATAATGATTTTTCCTTCATTGAGAAGTGTATTAAAATTTCTTGAATTGAATTGATTAGACTTAAAAAAATCCCACCTGAACCGATGACACTTTCTCAATAAAAATATTATTTGAATTGATGATTCCCCCATCTCTCTCTTGTAGGCTAAATTACAAAGAATTCCCATAACCTATAACTCTTGTATAATTTATTATCATGTACTTTGGAAGCAATTTATCTTCTAAAAATATTAGTTACGTGCAATTTATCCTTTTTTTTTCAACATTATGTCAATTTTAATAATTGAAAAAAATCATGTAATATTCACATAACTTATTTGAATCCTGGTAACATCAAACTACATTATCTACATTGTTTTTGACCTAAATCATTATAAAAAAATATTTTATTTATATTGCATTAATTTTCCTTTTTGGCCTCTTTTTTTAAAAATAGATAAAAAGCTAATTCATGACAATTTTCTTGGTTGAAAACGATTAAATGATTGGATTTTTATATTTTAAAAGTTAAAACAAATCATGTTTGAATCGTATAATTTGTTGCTATTATTAAAATTGATGGAATAGTAACAGCAGAGCGAGTTCCATCAATTAATACAGGAAGGTACATTGTTGAGTTTCAAAGTAAATGGGATAAAACTTAAAGTTTAGGGTTTTTTCTTTTTGGTAATTTCAAAGTAAATTGTATTGAACTTATAGAATAGGGAGCTTTTTTTTTTTTTTTGGGTAATTTAAAGTTTTATCCCAGTCTTGAGATTCTAACAAGACCCATCGTCAACGAAAAGCCCACCAAACCCACAATTTATAAGCCCAGAATTACAAATAAAAATAAAATAAAATAAAATCCACGTCAAACCAAACCATTGGAAAATTACGATGTTGTTTATCAATCCTTGATCAGGTTAGAAACTAGTTTTTTTAATCAAATTTTGTTTAATAAATTGTGGCAAACTCATTTATATTTTAAATAAAGTAGGAAAGGCTGGACCATATAAACATAAAATAAAAGAAAATCAATTTTAAATAAGATTTATTTTAAACTAATCTTCAATTGAAACTAAATTAGATAAAAGTTTACATTTTAGGTTTTGAAGTCCCGATATGCATTTTATGAGCCAGATGTTTATTCGTTTGTAGTAACCAGCAAGACCTAAGAATTGTGTAGTTTTGCTTGTATCCAATGTGCTATTTGGAATATAATTATGTTGGATAAATGTGATTGTTTCAAGTCCAATGTTAATTTTGAGTTTTATTTGAGATACAATTGTACTATGTGATTATAGTTATAATTTTAAATGAGTTAATAAAAGTTTTAATCTTTATAATTTTATGAAATTTATAATTTAATCCTTATAATTTTATTTTATATAATTATATCTTAATGTTTAAAATAATTTATAAATAAGTTTCTACCGTTAACTAATATTAAATTCAAAGAATAATAAAATTTATAATTCAGTTGAGATTCATTTTTTCAGCTCATTTTTCATTAATGATTTTAGGAAAAAATAAATATTTTTAATTCTTATTAGCATAGAAATTCCTTTTTCTTTTTTTAAAGAAAATAATTAAGACAATTTTTTTATATGATAGCTAAAAGTTAATAAATGAATTTTGAAAAATAAATATGACAAGCCAGTAAAAATAAATGTCAATATATAATTTAATAGATAATTAAGATTTTATTAATTATATTTAACATCAATTGATGATAAGAATTCAACTACAAATAATTTTAAATTTTAAGATGAAATTATATAAAATAAAATCATAAAAATAAAATTATAAATTTAGTGAAATTATAAGAATTAAAATCTGTGATAACCTTTTCTAAATTTTAAATATTAGACTCCTTCGATGGATAAGCTATTGGCATCCCTCAAATAACTTGAGGTTAATTGTTTTTATCCTTTGTGTTTTTGGATGATGACTCTATTTCTTCTAGGCTTTTCACACTTAGATAAGCTACAAAGCTATTAGCAAAGTTTACAAAAACAACTAGCATACGTTTACATGCTTGTTGCTCTAGAAGACTTAAACAACCTAAGACTACTTCGTGTAGGAAGCGAACGGTCAATTCTTGTCATATGAGCCAATATATGTTGAATGCTTTATTTTAACGCATTGGTTCTTGTGGTGTCGCAACAAATAAAAAGCATAATGCTAGTTTGCACCAAGTCAAAGTCTTTTGAAATTGAAGGAACCTTGTTGGATATTTGCTGCCACAAGAGAAGCTACCTATATTGTCATCAAGCTTAGGTAACCATTGGCTACAAATGGAATGAAGTCAAGCAAAAAGCTTGCTGTCAAATTTTAAAAACAACTCCATAGGCTTCAAGGACCTCCTAAAAATAGCTAACGGCTCTTCAACGGCCAAGAACTTCCAAGCCTTATAAACAGAGGACGACAAAAAATGAAAATGTGGAGTCGAGCATTCAAGGAAAGCTAGAGAAATTCCCAGCTTCCCGAATCTATGATTGTGCGAAGGAAACTTGCAAATCCCCACCTTAAGAGTATTGTTCCAAATTTGAGTTTGGTTGTCCTTGTAAGATTGAAAACTTCTCTGATGTATAGTTGTAATAGCGCGAGACTAGGAGAGTGAGAGTTGGGTATTTTTGATCAATCTTGATAGCATGTTGATCTCACTGTGAGAGTGGATTGTTGTTATAGTTAAAGATTGAGTGAAGGTCATGCACTCTTAGATCAATAATGATAGTTGCACCGGTTGGTGGTTGTGTGAATTTGTAAGAGATTTGTTCTTGGTGAAGACAGTTCAGGTTTTGGTGAGATAGGTTAAGGGTGGAAGAGCTCTTGCAAAACCTGAAAAATATAATGGATTATACCTCTAAGTGTCCAAAGGATTGGGCTTTGAGAGAAGAAAATCCGTATAAATTGCATGTCTTGTCCACTTTTATCTTTTGTTATATTTGGTCCTAACACTTTAATTTTTCCTAATTTTGCTGCAGGTTGCTTCTTCGTATGCTTGCTTGTTCAGGAAAAGACTATATATGTTGCTCAATTATGACAAAATTGATTTGAACTAAATTATTAACAATTATCAATTAAATCTTATTTTGCCAATTTATCCGTGTTGGCAATACTCTTCTATCACTTGTTATATGTACAAATATTTACTATGGTGAAATTTTTTCAACGTATTGTTAAGGACCCTTCTAAAGTGCAGCCTAAGATTTTGCTGCACCATATACAGCAGCCTTGGAGCACTCTCCTTGATTGAGCGTGTAGAATGCACAAGTCGTCGTAGGTCACTTCCATTGCTGGTAAATTGGGAGGAAAATGGTGCAAAAACTATGCGGTGCTCCACGTTCGAAGTGTCACCATGTGTCTACCATTGGGAACTTTGTTGAAGCTTTGCGCAAGAACTATGCAATGCTCAGGCTTTTATTCACTCAGCATCCAATGCATTGGCGTTGAACTTTGACGGTGGTTACATCGACAATGATGAAAACGGCAGCGACAATACTGATGAGGATGAAGATGGGGCCAATGACAATGATTCAATCATGCACTGTGGTGCAGTGGGTGCCAAACGTCTAGTTTCGATGGGTGTGAATCGATGATCGAGGTGGGATTGCACTAAGACTTGAAATTGTTACGGTGGATAGGAGAGGGGAGGATGATTGGTATGGAAAGGTGGACGACGGTGTCTGGTGTTGGAGGATGTGCATGATACCGACGCCAAATGGCGATTAAGAAGATGGTAATAGAGAAGGAGATGGACTTGGTTGGGGTTCAGAGGCAGGTGGAAAATTTGCACTGTGCTTCAATGTTGTGTAGATGTGTATGCACTTTCCGTGCGGCAATGAGGATGGATGAAAGTTTGTGATAGGTGTTATGTATCTTTTGGAGCCACAACACATTTTATAGCTTTTGCATTTCTTTTCATCTTTGCTGCAATCTTCTCTTAGTTTTGGAACTTATTTTCTATTTTGCTCTTTGATGGGTGTCGTTGTCACATTGTCAATAACCTCTCACATATCTGATTTAATGACTTTTAGAAAAATTATCATCTTGAATTTTCAGTAATCATAATTTGTATCATCAAATAAAGGTGGTCTAATTATTGAATGTCTCTCTTAAATGAAATTTAAGATGTTTCATCTTATCCCTATAAGATCTTTACTCAAAATAGTTAAACTTAATAAAAATGAGATCAAACGTTAATGTCAAATGATAGAACAATAGCACTAATAGGATGAATTGGTGCCACAAAAAAATATTTATCATTGAAAACTTTTTCCAGAATTTGTAAAATTTAAGATTTTCTCTAAGAGCAAGTTAAATAGGGAGCGGAAAGCAAATAAATATAAATAAAGATAAAGCTATTAAGGGCATAAAATAAAAGTGTTGAGGGAGAGATAGTGAAAATTAATTAAAGGGGTTTAATGGTCCAAAAGAAACACCTTTTAGGTTTACTCTTCTCTTTCAAGATCAAAATGGTCGACTTGAGAATTATCCACTAGCTGAAGTTTAATACAACTTACATAGCCTTTTTACAACATTTTCCCACACTTGATCTTCACACAAGACTCAAGCAATGCCTTACACCACAACAGCCACACAATTCGAGGGTTTCAAAATATAAGCCTTACACCAAAGCTACCTCACAATTTGAGGATTTCACAATCATCTGGCTCTTAAGATCTTATAAGAATCTCACTATTCTCTCAATTCCAAGCGAGTAAACTAAAAGCAAATAAATGAAGTTTGTGAGAATGTCTCATAGATACTATAATATTGTTTCACTCTAAAAAGTGTAGATTTTCAAGGAATAGCTTTAAAATTTTTTTCTTGATGGCTTTGAAGAGAAGTGGATAGATTTGGAATATATATTGATCTCTTGTGGCTGCCATGGATGCTGAGAAGTGTTGTAAAGACATCTATTTATAGTTCTTGGAAGGGTTAGCCATAGGAGTGTTGACAAGGATCCATCTTAGCTCCAACTCAGCTTGTATTTCCTTGCCCAGTGAGATGTCAGTTTCACTCCTTAGCGAACAACTTGAATTTAACTTGCACTTTGCTTAAACTTTCAAACTTCTCTCTGTAAATCCTTTTATGTTTAGATTGCTCTTTGAATTTAGTGAATGTTTCTTGATGGTCAAGCACATTTGGAGCCCGAATGGTATTGTCACTAATAATGCAGAGAGTAACATGACTAACTCTACTTTAATTAAAAAATTAAGATAAAAAAATATGAGCTTATTTTGGACAAGCATCAAAATATTATAAAAAATTGAAAGAAGCAAAGTTACCACATTTATGAAAGAACCTTAATCAAATTAGCTTAAGGTAATTTGGTTTATCATCTTGTTCATTAACTAGAGAACCTAAAAGCAAGTCATTATAATCTTTATCTTTGCACATAATTAAACATAGAAGAATTATCATCAAAACAAATATAAAATAAACCAAGAGTTTTCACACCCTGAGCCCCAGTAGAACAATCCCCGCAGAGCATTTGTAAAATCTGGGCATTTTGCCATCTCTAATCAGTGTAGTCCAAGATGCTGCACAATGAATGAAGACTTACTTTGGAGCAAGTTCCAAGGTTTTGCATTTTTTTTTTCAGAAATTAACTTGTGAAGCAATTTTTGTCGAAGCATTTTCCTTCCCACGTATTAGTAAAAATATTGTGTATGTGATTAATATGAACGAGATAATTTTAGTTTTGGGATTAGAACGAAGCATTATTTTTTCTTTTTGGATCGGATACCTAGTAGTCACAATCAAGCAAACATAATCAAGATTTTGCTTGATGAATAGTGATAAGGCAATATCTGTGGTAGGCAACGCTTATTAAGTGTTGTCAACTGAATAAAAAGTAACACTTATCAACCGTTGTCATATATAATAAACAATATTTTTTTATAAATAAATAACACCTTGCTACATAATAGGTAACGATTTTTTATGGATAGGAAACACCTGGCTATATAATTGGTAGCAATTTTTTTTATAGATAGGCAACACTTTACTATATAATAGGCAACTGTTTTTTTATAGGTTGGCAACATTTTGATACAACATGGGCAACGGTTTTTTTAAAGATAAGCAACACTTTGATACAAAATAAGCAACAATTTCTTTTATATATAAACAATAGTTTGCTATAGAATAGGCAATGGTTTTTTATAGATAAGTAATATTTTTTCGAACATCACATCCATTCCATCTTATAAAAATTTCTAATTACTCCAATAGTTAGTACATCAATTAATTTGTCCCAAATTTGAAGAAATAAATTCAAAACAATAAGATAACTATAAAGAGTATTAACTCTAAGTTCAACAGCTTAATGAAAATTCAAATTGAAAATCATAATTATTGGAGATTCTCATCATCAGTACTAATATCTAGTAAGTCATCATCACTTTGATTTGCTCCTTCACCACCAACATTATGCTGTATGCATAGATTTAAATAAAATTAAAGAATCAGAAACTGGTTTGGGATATTCTAACAACATTGTGCCACATGAATCATAATTGACAAGTCTTTGAAAATAGTTTTCTGTATTCAGTATAGCCTTATAATCAGAAGCAAAATAGTGAGAACAATTAGACTTAGTTTTCTATGCTAAAAAGTTGACCTTTTATGAATTTCATATATAATTCAACAGCAAAACACTATAAAAATAATTCATTGTTTATTGTGAATGTTCATTCTAAAAATCTCTTCATTGTATAGAATGAGCACTACTCATATAGAATGAGTAAAATGTTTGTGATCATGTTGGTATTACATACATGACCATGCATATGTTTAATGACAAATACTTTTACTGGAAATGCAAGGTGTTTGAATTGTTAAGAATATTTGAAAATAATAGGATAAATGACAAAAAATTGAGATTCAAGTGATGGCTCATTACTTCACTATGGCTAATGGCTTGGTAAGCCATTGCATCAAACAGCTAGTATGTGTGATTCAGATCAATATATCTAACAAAGAAATGAAATTATAAATGGTAGCCAGCAACATATTGTTAGAATCTATGCATATTGTTACAAATTATTATAAAGGAGCAAGGATATTCAAATTAGTAATGTCTACTTGCACAGACTATCCTAATGTCTTAAAGCTAACCTTTTCAACCTAACTTGGCGCAATGATGGACTAGCAAAAAGGAAAAACCTTCCACTAACACTAAAACACACTTTTGGCTAATCCCATGCTCATGTCTTGGCCATTGCATTAATTGATTTGTCCTTTTAATATATGTATGTACACATGAAGTACAGAACCTAGTGTTGGGTTTCATGGCAACAAGCACAGCGAAAATTTAAAATTTTGAAACCCTAGCCATGGATCCATGTGTAGAATATAAACCAGT
>JANHAO010011482.1:0-16938 GCA_026873985.1 Saraca asoca | reverse complement strand
ATGGCATTTTGTCTGCACTAAGGTTGAGTTATAATCACTTGCCACCGCAATTGAAACAATGTGTTTCTTATTGTTCACTTTTTCCTAAGGATTATCAATACAATTGCGTGGAATTAATTGCGTTTTGGCAGGCTCATGGTCTCCTTCAACCAAAAAGTGAAAAGATAGAACCTGAAGAACTCGGTGACCGTTATATCAAGGCGTTACTTTCTAGATTTTTCTTTCAAGATGCTGAAGAATATGATTTCTATCCAGGACTGGTTAGATTTAAGATGCATGATCTTGTTCATGATCTTGCTATGTCTACAATGCAAAGTGAACGAGCGATAGTGACCTCTGAACATGCGGATTTTGATGAAAATGTACGACACTTAGTGTTTTCAGATATTGGAGTGACACATTCTCGTCAACCTTTGAGGAAGGTTCGAACAATTGGCCTTTGGCATTCAACTGCCAGACAAAGAATCATTACTGAACCATTTGTAATATGGATCTCCAATGAATTCAAATACCTAAGGATATTGGATCTACAATATTCTCAACTTAAATCGTTGCCTAATTGTTTCAGCAAGATGAAGCATTTAAAGTTTCTTGATCTAACAGGTTGCTGTGAGCTGGAAGAACTCCCTGCGTCCATTTGCAAACTCCAGAGTTTGCAAGCATTTTCTGTTGAAACCTGCTTTAAACTTCAAAGACTTCCCAAATACATGGCGAATTTTGTTAGTCTCCGAACCTTATTCATTACATCACGAGAGACTTATCTGTCCAACATTGGTATAGGGTGCTTGGAATCACTCCAAATTTTATGTATAAGTTGGTGCCTAAATCTAGTATCATTGCCTAGTGATTTGAGCCATCTAACTGCTTTGAGGAAG
This sequence comes from Saraca asoca, assembly GCA_026873985.1. Lineage (NCBI taxonomy): Eukaryota > Viridiplantae > Streptophyta > Magnoliopsida > Fabales > Fabaceae > Saraca > Saraca asoca. The sequence continues at coordinate 16,063 of JANHAO010011482.1, read as the reverse complement.
CTATTTATTTTTAAATGTCCAAAGTTAGCCAGTTTTGAGGAAAATCCGGAGCATGCAACGGTCAAGGATTTGAGCCTTCGCGGATTGTTTACTTCGTATTTACCAAAATTGGCCGCCCTACCCAGTTGGCTAAAAAGATCTGCTGGGTCTTTGCAGCAACTGGTACTTCTGAATTGTATGAGCTTAACAGAGTTGCCAGAATGGCTGCCCAGTCTAAGGGCACTGAAGAAGTTGAAGATAATAGGTTGTCGGCAACTGGTTTCAAGCTGCAGAAGGTATGGTCAGAGCAGAATAGCTCACATCCCAAACGTCATGGTAAGCGCAAATAAAATTTTCTTTTTAATCATTGAATTGTTATAATCTGATACATTGAAGATGATGATGGAGGGAGTAAATGACATTGAATTGCTATATTTCTCATAACATATTGATCTCAATCTTAGTTGCTTTGAAAATACTTGTTCCGATTAGCATGTACGGAGAGGTTCTTATATTGATTTGTTTATACAAGTTGTATACATTAATGGCCTGATATAGTCATACATCTGTTGTAAATACCATCTAGATAAAAATTTCTCATTTTCTTGACTAATACTATTGTTGTGCTTTGAAATTTGAAGCTTGAAGATGGAGAGCAATCATCAGTGGTAGAAGATGAGATCTCCGCAATCATCAATGGACATAAATTCTGGCAGGATTAGGCTTCTTGTTTTCGGAATTTCTTTCGTTCATCATAATTATGTTTCTCTTATTATATTTTTTATGCCATTTTAATTTCCGTGTATTGATTAGAATAATTTATAATACCTAAATTATGCATATATATCTATTTATCTACCCTATTATAAAAGGGATTCTCAAGTGTTGGATTCGTTTAGATCCCAAAAAACCCTCACTTAAATATTACACATTTTAAAAAATTAATGAAAATGTAATCTTATCATTCATTTTAACTGGAAGTTACGTAACTTTCCATCTCTCACGTTTTCAAATTCTCAAGACTATTTCTGCATTATCCGAAGGATGACAAGACCAGAAAGGTATTCAAAAGTCAGCTTGAGTTCCATTTGTTTCTGTTTCCATTTTGCACCATGATTTTTGTGTTTCACATCTATTTAAAATTTAATTTCACTTATTTAGTGTTTATTTGGTATAATAATTAGAATTTTCAATAATTAATTATAGGTATAATAGATTATATGTGTGTTTGACACATAAAAAAAGTTAACTTTTTAACTTTTTAATTTAGTTAAATAATTCTTTTTTTATATTTTAGAAGTGTTTGGTCCATTATCTTTTGAAGGAAAAAAAAAAGAAGCTTTTCTTTAAATTTTTTTTAAGAAGTTATTTCAAATAATATATAACTTATTAAAATAAAGTTTTTAATTATTTTTTTAATTTATTTTTTTCAATTGACAATCCATTTCTTCATTAATTACAAATATTCATTATCTATGCTTATTTTTTTTAATATCATATTATTTTCTATATTTTTTTCACAAAGTTAAAAAAGGCAAAAAAAGAACTCGCTAATATCATTGCATATCAAATTTATGTCTATAAATTCAACATAAATAAATAAAAAGTAAATGAATAAATATATAATGTCATAAAATATAATTAATTAAATTTTAAACAATTTTATTGTTATTTTAAATATTTTGATTATATTAATATAATTTGATTTTAAAATAAATATGAATTAAATATACTCCATATATTATCTAATGTTATTAACATATCCTTTTATATCATTTTACATTTATAAGTTAGTTTAATAATTAATTTTATTAAATACTTCTAATATAATCAGTTAGTTTATTAATTTTTCAATGATAACTAATAGTTAGTAGCTAATTAAATAATTAATAACTAGCTTATCAGTTATCAGTTAACTTATCAGTTATTTGTATTGAATGGATTGTATGTGATTTTTGGTATGATGATTAAAATCCCTAATAATTAATTATAGATTTAACTAGTAATTTATTATAGTTCTTTTTTAAAAATGTCATTTTAAAATTTTTCAATAATTAATTATAGACAATAATCCTAATTAAATTAAAAACTACTTAGAGTTGCTTCTATTTTAATCACAATTATAAAGAAAAGAAATATTAAGATTTATATTCATATTATCCTCATTTTTTCTTTGCCCTCATTATCCTTGTTCATAAGGTAACAATAAAAATTCATTTTACTCTCTGTTACTTTATTGTCCTCTTCAGTAATTTAATACTTAAAAAAATGATAATTCTATTCATCATCCAAACTAGAATAGATTATGTTTAATCAATTATATCATGTCCCAATTTTGGAATATGACCAGCATAATAAATTACCTAAAGATAAATTCCTACAAGCCTTATACTACTATTTTGACTTTAAAACTAATAATAAATATTTCAATAAAATGATTTTAAAATTCCAATTATTCCAAACTTTTGAAGAAAACTCCGATTTATTCATTAAAAACATAATTTTTACAGAGAGTTCACTTTGTTTTTTAGACTCTTGGCTCAAGGCCAAATTATCAACGGAGAGTTGTACACCCAACCCAACACCTGTATAGGCAGCTATGACCATTCACAATATTATATGACCTGTGACAACACAACTGACGCAAACAATACTTGTATAGGCAACTAAGACCATTCATAACATTATATGTCATTAAAACAAGTGTCATAATAGTCTACTTTATGTAACTAAAATAATTTAAAACTATTTCAAGTATGCCTCAATTAACTCTAAAATCCAACTTAGATTTTGCAATAAATTAAGTTATGTAAGTATTAAGTGCTCCAAAATAGGTAATATATATACGCAAACATTTCAACAAAAATAATTAAATTCTTTTCTTTTTCTATTAATTACTAAAATAATTTGAATAAATCCAAATAGTAGAAGTATATGCTACAAAATTATAATTTATCAAATAAAATTATTTACTAAAACCTTGTCATGAAACATTTCACAAATCTAATACTTATAAACCTTTTAAATATTCAGAATTTTACAAGAAAAAATATTTATGATAGTTATTCAATAAAATTTTAGGTTTTACAAATTATTATAAGATGTTATCAAACATGAAATAGATTTCACAGAATTAATTATTAAATATCAATTATCTCATTGCTATGTCAAACAAGTTCATGAAACTTTTATTTTAATCAAAAAGTTTAGAAAAGGAAGTATTAAGATTTGTTCCTATGTTAATCTTACTTTTCTTTCCTTTTGTCTTCACTATCCTAACTCCAACTATAACAACAAAAACTCCCATTCTTTCTTTTTCTTGATTGGTTTTTTAGTAATTTAATAATAATAAATTATCAAAATATGTTACCAAAATAAAAATTATTCCAAAATAAATTATTAATAATAAATTATAATTATAATCAAATATCTCATTATTATACCAAACAAGCCTGTAATGATTTAAACTATAATAGTCTCTATTGGCATGTATACTCTTATTCCATGATAAACAATACTACGGCTAGGCAAACAAATAAAAAAAAACTGCAAAAAATTGATTGAATTAAACTGAAATTGAGCTATTAATATTTAGACATAGTTTGAAATGAGTGATTTTTTTTTTTTGGAAAAAATTAGTTTATGATTAAGAATGATTTAAAAATATTTTAACCACTTCTAATTGAACCTGGCCTAAGTTTTATTTTATAGTTAAATAAAGTCTTTATTTACTATTGTGTTTTTCCATTGAATATGTAGTGAAGAATGTGTATAGTGTAGTGTATTATTGATTATTTGTACACTATAAAATTACATGATAATTATCATTATGTAACAAATTTTTCTTAATTAATTTGTAACAGAACAAATAATGTGTATAATGCAATGCATAATTTTGATGAGTTCATATTTCATTGGTGTAAAACTATGTATTATATATAAGTTATGATAATTGCAGGATAGCTTACATTAAACTTTAAAATTTTAGTTATAATTTTACAATTATAGATGCTATTTTTAGTAATATTAATAAAAAAATGAAAAAGTCATTCAATGTGTCTGAATTGATATTAACTACCCAAAAGTACTCTAAACCAATTTAAGCAATTAAAATTGTTTATAAAATTTGAATCGGTTAATGTTAAATCGATTGAAGTGCAAATCAAAAAAATTGACATGAACTACTCCAAACTGACCCAAGCCTAACCCTAGGCAATACAATTGTCTGTGTTCCATTTCTATTTTTGTTAACTAGTTAAATTATGTTATTTTATTGTTTTTATATTATTTTATATACCATAAATTTTTTAAAATTATGTAAAATTATTTTTTCGTTCTTATTTTTTAATAAAATTTGTTTGATTGTGCTACTTAATTGACCCTATGAACAAATAGGGTGTATTCTTTGTAGTGGACTTTGGCTTTGAGTTTGATTCAATCTTCTTATACTTCATTATATGGAAATTCTTGATATCAATATTATTTGAAAACACAAATTGTCCTATATTTGCATTGTGGATTATTGTAGTTATGTCATTTTTATGAAGGATTCATGTATATTTTGCTTCAAAATCTTTGGCAATGACATATTGGTCTTGGGACAGTCTATTTTGAAACATTGTAGAATTATATAATAGTTGATTTTTCTAGCCTATATGTGAGTTTATTGTAAGTGAATTGGAAAAGAATCACACTTTCATTTTATATAAAAAATAATGATATATTTCAATTTCAATACCTCCAACCCACACTAAATTACTTAATTGATTAAAAAAAATGAAAAATCAAAAGGAAAAACGGGAAAAGAAAAAAGGATTAGAAAATTAGGACACTTCCACTTTTCATTCTCTTTTTATGAAGAATTTACATATATTTTTTATTAAAGTTGATATTTTCAATCAACCTAATGCTTAACCAATGAAAAGGGAAAAAAGAAAATAGTACAAGAAAATGCGGTGTTTAAATGGTTAATTAGAGGTGGTTTGAGTGAATCATTGCTAAAATATAATTTATAGGAGGTTTACTTATCCACTCTTATATTTGGACCAGGCCTGTCACTTTAGAGAGGGTTGTTAGGGAAATTGCCCTTAATATCAAGTATAACTCCAAATTAATTTTTCATTAAATAAAAAACAAAAGCTAAAAGTATTTTCTATTTCTCTTCTCCCACAATTGTTAGGTGTATCTTATCATTGATTTCGTCTTTGCTCGATGAAGCTCATTCTCATCTCTACCTCTGCTTGATTACTCAACACTGATTCCTTCACCTCCACCTCTGCTTGATCAAGTTTGTCAAACTTACCCCTAGGTTGTTGTTTTTGATTTGTGGGTGTCTTTCATTTAAGGTATTCTCTTCAATCCCTCTCCCAGTTAATTTTCTATTTGATTCTCAGTCTTAAAGCTTTTAGGTTAGTTTGTTTTTGCAAGCTGTTTGTGGTAACATTTTGTAATAGAAAATAATACTTTTATTAAACCTGAATAGATGAACTTTTCCAAGCTTCATTCCTTTTCAATTTTTCACTTGTTTATGTTCTTTTCAATATTTTTGTTGTCATTTATATCATTGGTCAGTGTTTTAGTCTTAATCCTAAGTAGTATCTTGGAAATTTATATCATTTGAACCTTTTACTTCTGAAACCACATGTTCCTTCTATTTCAGACTTTTAAATGTTTGAACCTTATGTAGGCATTTCCTCTTTAGTTGTAAATTTTTTTCCCATTGTAACTAGATAGTTTGATCAAAGAGAGAAGAATAGTGTTACTTGCACAAAATACCCCTACACTATCTTATACTTGTTTTATATAGGTTTGGCTAGCTTAATTTAGACTATAATTGCTGTATGTGCTACAAATAGTTTGAAACGAGCAAATACAAACTCATTTTCATTGCATCTCTCTTAGAACCTCTATCTTACATTGCAAGAAAATGACCTATACTGCAATGAAGCATCATTTGTGCTAGAAAGGTCATGTTTCCAACCAAGAAAAGGCATTTGACTAAAAGCCTAAATTGATTGGGATTTGTAATTTGTATAGAGGGATGAACTATCCTTGATTCTCTAAATCAATAATTGATAAATTTTGAAAAAGAAAAGTAGCAAATTTTCTTCCAAAAAGGAGAAAAAAGTAAAAATCTTGAAAGTTTACTCAATTTGTCAACTTATCGATTGAAGCTTAGAAGTGCGGTAAATTATTTATCTTGGTAGAATAGAAGCACTGAAACTTATAATTTATATTGAAATAATTATTATAAGAACTAAGCAGAGTCTTAATTCCATGACATACTCTTGCATTATTGCTATAGTTGCTAGAATGATTGAATTGTGTTTGTTGCCATTCAATATTCAATCATAGGCTCTGGGATTTTCATCCCTTTTTATAAAGGCATGTATGTCATTGATAAAATTAGTGTAATTTGTGGTATACTTTGCAACCAAAGCCTATCAGTTTGCCCTTACCATCTTTTTTCCTTTCTTGAAAATTTCTGGTAGGTTTCTTATTGCATTTGAATCATTCTAGAAAATTTTACTTTCTATTTCTTTGATTAAGAATTTCTTGGCTAAGAATTTAGTTCACATGTGTTTGGCATACATAAGAATTTGTTACTCTAGAATTTATTTGAGAAGGGTTTGCCATTTTATAATTTGGTGTTGCCTATTTGTTTTTGCGATTGAATTCTCAATTTCAATTTGAATAATGTTTCAATCACAAAATTCCAGTAGGATTTTTTAGAATTCTATTTGACACATATTGATATAAAAATGTATTTCATCATTTTGTCTTAGTTTTAGCTTTTAATTTACTATACAGTGTGTATGTAGTTTTCATTGTAGCGTGGTGCTATTTTGCTTTTGGGACCTTGTCAAGAAGTTTCTAAGCAAAGAGTGGGAAGTGAAAGCATATTTTAGGTACATAACTTGTCCAGTTATATGCTGCTAGGCATGAATGTAAAGTATATGGTTGTCACTTTATTTGATTTTGTTAACAATTATGAGTTGCAAGGCATTATTGCAAATTAGAGATATTTATAATTAATCTCCCCTATGCTATAATCTACTCATCTATTTTCTTATCTTTGATTATGGGTTGTCATCAAGGAAATTTCATATGTTCAACTCAAATTTAAGGACATATAAATTATATTATATGTCAATACTATTCTATTTGATTACTGATTGTAGTTATTGGAGTTATAATCCTATTTTTGGTTTAAACATAATCTTATTTTTTTGTATATCTCAATGTTTTCTATTTTCAATGTTTTTTCTTTCCATATTACAGTTTGGCAATAATCTTGACTTTCTATTATTGTGATTTGTTTGATGAAGTAAAACTTACTGGAGTTTGGTTTTGTTTTAGTGGTCATGCTTGGTTTCTACAAGGGATAATGTTGTGCATTCTTGGTGTTTAGGAATAAGTGAAGTTAAGAACTCAAGAACCTAAAAAAGTTAAGGTACAACAAATTTAATACCTTACAAATTTCTCTACTAGATAATGTAAGGAAGAACCAATTCACCTATATTTTTGTATTCTTTGTTTGAAATGAACTGAATGTTGCTTCAATTAGCACATATTGATTAGATTCTTATAAATTACAAGTCTTGTAGTGTAAGGAAAAAAAAAAGGAAGAACAGCCTTTAATTGGCAATTTTCTATCATTAATACTAAGATCTAGGGCAATTTAATTATAAAGTTTAGCTTCTAGAACAATCATAGAGCTTCATTATATTTGCTATAACCAGAGAGTGAGTTCCAATAGTTAGTTTGCCTCATGTTCACCAACTAAGATTTAAATGACAATCACACCAGATTTGAGCTAAGTTTTTCTTTTATTTTGTTTAACATATCCCTAAATCATAGTGGCAAGCTCGAATAAGTGTTAGTTGTATGATGAAAGATTTGTAGTTGCATCTTCCAATAGTAAAATGGAGAATTATTACACTTTGCAAAATTTTATGCTTTTTATACATGAAAATATAGGGATTCAAAGTTTACAATAACTTAAACTACTTGACCGCTATAAAGAACATTGAGAAACATATTAGGTGATGTACTTTAGGAAGTTTCACATGATTATGCTACATGTGAACCAAAACATGAGGGGCCCATCATTTTGAGGGGGTCAAAAGAAAGTGTGGTTCTTCTTGAAAGATATACTACTTGTTACTTGTTGCTTTGGACAAATAATCCACTAAACTTTGATGTCAACCATGTTCTTGACATAGAATGCTTAAGTTGTTTCAAAATAATGCTACATGCATTGGTCTTGCTTGTTCAAAGGAGCTTTGAACTTAGATTGAAGTTTTATAGTGATTTTTTCTAGTGATAACTTGACAACCAACCTCTATAGCTATTTATTTATTAATTGTTTTAATAATTATTTATTTAAATTATTTAAGAATTATTAAATAATTATTTTAATTACTAAATAACATTTTTATTTATTTAAATTACTTAATAATTATTTAATGATTATTTAAAATATTAAATAATGATTTATTAATTATTTAATACTTATTTAATTACTTAGTAATTATTTATTAATTTCAATTATTTATATTTATATTTGAATATGTACATTTAAATTTTAAATATTTAATAATTATTTTATTATAGATTATTAATTACTTATTTTGATTACTTAATAATTATTTTTGTTTGTTTTAGACTATGTATTAAGTCATTCCTTTAAAGGTCACAACCATATATAATGCTTTCATTGTGCTCTAGATTAATAGCCATGACTAAATCTTGGATTAGTTAGTCAAGGACTACAAATGAGTATAAGGAATGATTGAACAAATTTCTTGATTTTGCATTTGAGGCCAATTCATTGAAGGAGGAATAATATGTTCCTTTTGTAGTTGTAAATTCAAAACGTGGTTGACCAGAATTGAAGCAAGTGGCCACTTGACTTGCAAGTAATTTCTAGTTTAATACACTAAGTGGGTATAACATGGAGAATGCAATGTACTTGAAACATCTTCTAGTATAGCACACGCTATAGAAACATTTCAAAATATAGGTTTTCAAAACCTTATAAAAGACATGATTAATGATGCATTTAGGTTTAGTAGTCTACATGACAATAATGAACATAACCCATTTCATGAACCTACAAGTGATAATGATGAGGTGCCGGGTGAGAGGATGGATAAGGCTTCTGCTTAGTTTTATGAGTTACTTAATGATGAAAATCAAGAACTTTATGGAGGTGCACGAAGTACTCCAAATTATCATTTCTAATAAAATTGTATCACATCAAGTGTTTGTGTGGCATGACTAACAAAGCTATGACAATGGTTTTGGAATTGTTGAAATATGCCTTCAAGTATGCTAAGATCCTAAGTTCATTGTATGATGCTAAGAAAACCATTACTAAACTTGGGCTCAATTACAGTAAAATATATGCTTGTCCAAATGTTTACGTGTTATATTAGGGGATAATAACAATAGAGAAACATGTAAGACATGTAATACATCTAGATGGAAGGAAAGAGTTGTTGGTAAGAAAAAAAAATACCATGCAAAAGTGTTACTCTACTTTCCACTTAAAAAAAAGTTGTGAAGTATATTTATATTTACTAAGATGGTTAAGCATATGAGGTGACATGTATCTAGAAATTATAATGATATCTTGATCAGGCATCCAAGAGACTTTGAAATGTGGAAGAAATTTAATGTAACTTACCTATAATATGCTTTGGATCATCAAAGTGTTCGCTAGGTCTAGCTAGTGATGGTTTCAATCCTTTTAGAACTATGAGTACAAATTATAGCATTTGTCCTATAATTTTGATACCATGTAATTTGCCTCCTTGGATGTGTATGACCTCTTTCATTTTTTTAATGATCATTTCGAGTAAATGCATGCCGGAGAATAACATAGATGTCTATTTGCAATCTCTTATGAAAGAGTTGGAAGAGTTGTGGATGGAGAGTATGGGCACCTATGGTGTTTCAATGCTTGAAATGTTTAAAATACAAGTGATACTAATGTGGACAATTAGTGATTTCTCAGGGCTTGGTAACTTGTTTGGTTGGAATACACAAACTAGATTGGCTTACTTAACTTGTAATTTTGATGTAACTCCACTGCGTTTGCCTTTTAGTAGAAAATGGTGTTTTTGTGGGCATTGTTGTTTTCTTAGAGCAAATCACAGATTTTAGTTGATGCGGCTTTGCTTGGATGGGACACAAAGTTTATAAACCCTCTAAAAGCAGTGTTAGGCACAAAAATCTTCAAAAAATTAAAGAACATTAATGTTACATATAGGAAGTTAGTAGAATGGATGCTAAAGGGTAGTGAGCTTATGCAAATAATAGTGAAATGGACTCACAATAATGGAAGAAGAAGTCTACATTCTTGCAACTTCCATATTGGGAGACTAATATGTTGTGTCACAATCTTGATGTCATGTATATCAGAAAAATGTGTGACAATCTCATTTACATTTTACTGAATGAAAGTGAAAGGGCAAAAGACCATCTAAATGCTTGAAAAAACCTTCAGGTAATTGGCATAAGAAGAGATTTATGACCAAATAATAAAGGAAAATACTAGCCATGTCTATTTACAATAACAGCCGCAATGAAGGATGTACACTTTAAAAGTTTGAAGAATACGAAGATGATTGATATGTATTCAAGCAACACTTCTAGGTGCATTGATTTTTAAAACAATGCAAGTTGTTTAGATTGAAAAGTCATGATTGTCATGTACTTATAAAACAACTACTACCCATTGTAATATGTAATGTATTGCCAGACAAAGTGACTATAGTGTTGGTTAAGTTAAACTCATATTTTAGACAAATATGCAATACAAATTTCAAACCTGATGACCTTAAAAATGTCCAACAATGAATTATTTTTACACTTTGTCATTTGGAGATCTTATTCTCCCCATCGTTCTTCATCGTTATAGTTTATTTGTGTGTTCATCTAATTGATGAACTACAACTAAGAGGTCCATTACAATACTAATGGATGCACCTTGTTGAAAGGTAATAGTTGATTTTATCCATTTAAATCTAGACTTATAATTCTTTTTGTTTTTAACTATATATTCCTTTACGTAGATATTTGGGACATATAAGGTCTTATGTGCACAATAAGGCTCAACCAAAAGGCTCAATTGTAGAAGGGTAGATATCCAAAAAATGTCTTAGATTTTGTTTAAGATATTTGGAAGGGATTGAAAGAAGGTTCAATCAAATAAGATGTGTTAATGATGAACCTAATGATATTGGATGTGAAGAAGTATCTTTCTATCTTTCCCAAAATAGGTAGACCTATGGACACCTGTGGAGAAGATATAGGCACATTAATATGTGTTATTCAATTGAAAAATGATTGACCGATTTATGGAGTAAGTATCCATAATAATATCCACATTCCTTACTAACTTTCCTAAGATTACTTGGCCTAACAATGATATCTTTGATCATTACTTCTAGGGAATTTAAACTATATGTGAAAAGAAGAATAAGGAGTTAGACATGTTTCTATGTTGAGTAGTAGAAAATAGTTAGCAAAGATTTTGTTGAGTAGGTTTCCATATGGGTAAGTTGTAAAAGATACTATAGAAATTTTTTTTAGGCATAGTTGCAAAGGATAATTTTTTTTTCCAATTAGGTTTTCATAGATGATATGGTTAGTACTTAGTCGGATGATGTGAAGCAACTAGCCAAAGGGCCTCTTCCAAATGCTAGAAGGTTTTCGGTACTCATTGTTAATGGATATAAGTTTCAAACATTAGTTTAGGAAAATCAATTAAAAACTAATTCTGGAGTTTTCATGAATTTTACAACCAACTGTGTTTTTAGCCATTAATATGTAAATAAGAAGTATGCTAATTGTTCATATTATGGGAAACTAGTAGATATTATTAAGCTCAATTACTAAGCCTTTAAATGTCAATGGGCAAGTCAAAGTTAAAATGCTTAATTTGATGAACGACCACAACAAATCCGCTTTAAAACATAGGATAGCTGAGTTATTCAGTTTCTTTGACATCAGCATGAAGTTTCTTTTCCTTCTCAATGAAGGCTACTTGATTTTCCCCTCGTCCTTACCATTCAACTCCTTCCTCTTCAGCCTTCAGAGGAAGCTGTCCTACTAGCTCTTTATTTTCCACGGACAAAGAGTCCCGCTTTTTCACCAACTTGGCAATGCGGTTGGTGAGGTCATGGATGCTTTTATTATAGTCAACTAGCTCCCAAGCCTTAGCCTCAACATCCTTTTTTAAGCCCTCTATGACCTCAAATTGTTCTATAGAAACTCTTTCTCTATTCGAGCCAAAGCTGGGACAATAGAAAGGATAGAAGTAGTCAAGCAAACAATCTAAGTTGTAGATGATTTCAAGAGGTGAATAGGATTGTGATCTTTTATAAAGGCATCATCCTAGTCCTGATCAACAAGAAGGAGCAATTGGCTCCATAGGAAAATGTCATAGTTTGCATCCGTATACCATAGGCTGTCTGTGGTGTCAAAATTCAGCACATCCCTCTCAGAAGCATCGATTGGGAGGAGCTTCGACCAAGCATCCATTTTGATCCTTTTAGCAGTGGAAGCTAACACTTTCAAGGAGCTACTACCTTTGCCTTTGAAAGAGTCCTTAGAAGGGGTCCTATGCTTATGGGAAGAAAAAATGCCTTCATATGACCAAATGAAGGCCTCGGGTGATCTAGAGATAGAGGATGCTATGGTCTCAATAGTTGGTAGGGGTGCCTCGTTTTACACCATTGATAGGACAATAGGCTTCTTCTTCGCCAAAGATTGGGCATAAGTTTCCTCAAAGCATTTAAGGTCCACCTTCGATCAGTAAATCTTGATGACTTCCTTGTTTAACTAAGAGTCTAAAAAGAAAAGGAAAATGGTCAATAAATAATACAAAGCACAAAGGCAATAGAAAAGTAAGAACTAAGTACATATGAAGAATGGACTAGGCATCAAAAGGCCCTAATGCCAATAGTTGAACGATGAGATCTTGTTCATCATCAAAAAAATCTTCAAGTAGGTGGCTTTGAGGATGCTTCATAGGGGTAGACCACTTTGTTGGGCAAAGCAACTCCCTATCTTGAAGAAAAAAAGGGTGAAACCCCTTGGCTGCTCAAACTTTGAAAAAAGGAATGCTTCCAGGAGCAAACACTAGTAAGCATGTTTTCTATGAATACCTAGTCTAGATGCTAATTAAAATGGATCCAAACCCTAAGCTTCTATTGAGAGTATGTGAAGAAAAAGAAAAAGGTTGCTATGCTCCAGATGAGAAATAGATGAATGCTCAGCACCTCAAAATAAAGCAAGAAAACCCAGATGTCCTGGGTTAGTTGGGTTGCATAAATATTCAAGGCATGGAGGATATTTGCTTGAACCTTAGATAAAGGAGGGAAAACATGGAGATGGTCAACGATGTCCCCATGGAACAATACAAAGGACAAAGTGTCATTTATCTACTTTAGTGGCTTGGAAGGATATCCCTTTGATGGAGTCGCCAAGAATATGAACTCTCTCTTGCTCACAAATAACCTTCGGATCTCGCCATTCATCTGAAGCTATAGTTATTTTCACATCTGAATGAATCCACTTCAAGTAATTTGGTGTTGCATCATTCAGGTGAGCTTATTCATTTCCATTATCATCTTAGGATCAGTAGTTCATGATCATATGGATCAATTGCGCAAAATGGCAAACAATATTTTCAAAGGAGTATTTGCCAAGGTCAGATGAAGACTTAGAGTTAGATGACAAGTCAATGAGATCACTTGACTTGCTAGACATAAATGGATAAGAGCAAAAATGGAAATCACCTTCAAAAAAATAAAAGCACAATTACAATGAGCAAGAAGGCAACAATGACGAACAAACAAAAAGAAAAGAGGATCAAGTAGAAATGGAGGAAAGAAAGAATGAAGGCTTAGGTAGGCCAAGAGGCTAGCAAAGCACTAGTTCCTATGGTGACTTATTGATAGACAAAGGGCTCAAGTGAGCAATAGTATCAATGCGAAGAACCATTATGGTAGGCATGGTTTGAGGTGCATAAAGGAAGAAAAAGCCAAAAAAAAAAAGAAATAGTGAAATGTAGAATTTACTTATAGAGAAAGCTAGAGGGATGACCGAAAGCACAAAGAAGTCATTAGAGAACTAGAAACAGTAGCAATAGGGGTGTGAAACTTTGAAGTAAAAAATGCAAAGTATTGCTCAAATAGGACAACCATGTATTTATAGCAAGAAAAGGAAGATCCAACAGCTTGTGAAGACCAAGATGAGTAGCCCAGATTATGATCCTCATCATGATACAACTTTAGCAAATCTCATGGCACCTTAAGAAGGTAACATGATTATGAATGTCTATGGAAGATAAGAGATAGCTGGCCAAGAAGATAAAAGGTTGTCAAGATAGTCGTAGAACACACCTGCTAAAAGGGAGGGGGAATAACACAACCCAAAATGGCCTCTGGCTAATAGAAAGTCAACATAGGACGAGCAATCCGAGTCGAGCAAGGAAGCAATCACTAAGCAAGGGCAAGGGCCCAGGTCCAAGTCGAATAACCATTAGGTTTAGATTGATCAACTAGGACATGGACTTGGCCACTAGGAAAACCTAAACAAATCAACCCCATGGCTTTACACAACAATTAGCATGATCCAAGGCATGCATAAACAAGATGATTGTATCAACCACCAAGCAAGATTCTCACTCAGCCTAAAAGTACATTAGAGACACATGGCCTCTCATCTTTCTTTTGGAAACATGACAATTAGCATGCTCACCACATATATAAATGATCAAGTATCCCCTCTTCAGATAATCTCTTTACACCTACTAAAACTCCACTTAAGAATTGACTTGAGTATTGGAGTGTATTCAGTGAACCACTTTTGTTGTATGCGACTAACTGTGTTACGTGTGCAGGTCATCTCCTCACTAATTATCGTTCATCCGATTAATCTATCTTAGAAGGAGAGTTTCAAGTGGTAAGAGAGAGAAAATGGTAATATGGATGTCTCCTTTTCCAAGTTCATATATCCTGTTATGTGAAGGAAAAAAAACATTAGAAAATACTCTAATTAAATAATTAACTATGAACTTACTTCTTTATAAGTAAACACTAGTTTTATGAAAAGAACAAGTAAGACACTAAAACGTGCGCTGATAGTTCTAACCATAAAGTTTAATGTGAAATTGAACCACAAAACTTGGGTTGGTACATACAGTTTAGGAACCTGTCATGATTTTCTTTTTTGTGAGAAGCAAAATAAAAGAATAGTAAAGTAAATTTTTTATTTTCTTCTTTATTTGTTTCTTGAAATTTCGAACTTGGCTTAGAATTTCATACGGTTTACATTGCCATAAGATAAGAACATAATGATTATTATATTGGGATTATTTCAATATTCCCAATAATTGCCTGTTCTTTTCTTATATAAAATGATCCCAATAATCATCCTGTGAGAATATAATGACCAGCTGCTTATAACGAACGTAAGACTTCACATGGTCATTATATTCTTTTTCTTATCTTCTTATATCTTGGTTTACATTAATCATTCAAATAATCCCAATAATTGCCTGTTATTTTGAAATTTGGCTTCGAAACTTCGCATGGTTAATTTGCATTGCTTATATAATGATTATGTGTGTATATATAGTGATTTCTTGTATAAACTTTGGAATTTCTATAAAACATTTTGTTGTTCTCTAGTTGAAGATTAAATGTTAAATTTTTTTAAAATACTATTTTCACTTTTACATTCGAAAATATTCTTCCAAATCAAATTAATTTCACTTATTTTAATTTAAATATTACATAATTTAATTTGAATTCTATATAATTTAATTGAAATTGTAAATCTATGCATGATGCTTTAATCTTTTATGCTTTTATAGGATGATATTTAAGTTACTCCACAATTTCTCCAAAATTAAAATTCACCAATGGAAGTAAGAAGATTTTCAAAGGGAATAATAAATGCAAAAACGCTGCTGATTGTTGCTACACTACAAAAAAAATGGATTTTAGCCACCGAAACTGCGACCGAATTTTTTCGGTCTCTAACTGCGACCAATTTGCGACTACAT
>JANHAO010011481.1:0-16942 GCA_026873985.1 Saraca asoca | reverse complement strand
CACTAATTAATTAAACTGAAGGTATGAAAACAAATTACTAGTGAAGGGATTACTTAAATCCATAAGCCCAAAGTTTAGCACTAATTGACAGAACTGTTGAAGATGTGAAAACAAATTACCAGGGAAGGGATCAAAAGCTTCACCTTCTTCAATGAAAATTGACAAACCAAAATCTGCGAGGTGCATTTTCATCCTTACTAGAAAATAATTCTCAGGCTTCAGATCCCTATGCATTACACCCATAAGATGGCAAACATGAACAATGTTAATAATTTCTCGGAAGATTGAGGCAGCAGCCCTTTCACTGTAATTCCTCTTGGCAACAATCTGGTCAAAGAGTTCACCACCACCACACAGCTCCATAACAAGATGAACTGAATTCTTATCTTCATAAGGACCTTTGAACTCAACAATGTTGGGCTGCCCACTCAAGTGCTGCATTATTTGAATCTCCCTCTTCATGTATTCTATATCTTCTTCAGAACGAAGGACATCCTCCTTGAAGTAGACTTGCAAGCATGTACCATGCGGTCCATGCCAGTTGACTTCTCAGTGCAGAGATAAGTTACAGCAAATCCACCTCTGCCTAATTCCCTTCCAATTTTGTAGTGCCGTTTAACATCTTCAAATGATTTTCCAAGAATTGGTTATGACTTTTGAAACCATCTTAGGCTAGGGATCGGAATACACAACTTGGGTAGTGCATGAGGCTCAAGTTCAACAAAAATATCCACTCACCTCTCTTTCACTCAATTCTAAATATAATTACAGCTCCCTTGTTCCTAAGAAAATAAGAGAGATTGATATATATTTATGAAAATAAATGAAAAGTCATTACAATTATATTAAATCTTAGAGAAAATGAGTGTAATTGATTTTTATATTTAATATTAAGGAAAAAATATGAGAAAAAAAATCATAATTAAAATTTGTGTTATAAAACGTAGATAAAATATATAATATAAATAAATTATTTAATATGGAAATATAAAATAGGGTTAAGTGGAGCCAGATTTTAAATATACAAGACCAACTTGACCTATTTATAAAATAGAGTCTAAATTTTTGTTCAAACTCAATCCTTTTACCTAATTATTTAGTCCAAACCCTATTTGTTTAGAATTGAGTTTGGGTCAAAAATTGGGTTACACCGCATTTCCCCACCCCTAAATAGTAGGGATCAATTTGATTACATTTCATGATTTAAATTCAATATTAATGTTAAAAATAAGGAGAATTCTATATTACAAATCCTCTTTTTGTTTTATGTCATATAACACAAATTTAGGCCATTAATTTATTCGACTTTTTACTTTATGACAATTCTTTTTTGTAATTTTTTTTATTAACAGTGGTAACTATTATACACAAATGAAAAAAATTTTAAGAAATTTTTATACAATTTTAAATAATAAAATTATAATTTTTTATATACTTGTTATATATAAATTGATAACAAACTTGTAATGTTTTGTGAAAATATTGTAAGATTTTATAAAAAAGTTTATCATTTTTATGTCAAACTTCTATAAAAACTTGCAAAATTTTAAGTATATATTATAAATTTTTGTGAAAATATAACATAAAAGTCATAAAAGTTGTAACTTTTTATATAAAATATTGTAATTTTTCACAAAAAAATTGAAAGTGTGTATGCATTTTGCTTGTAACAAATACACAAAAAATTACAATTCTATCATTTAAACTTGCATAAAAAATTTTCTTAAAAACTCTTAAATTTTTTTAAATTTTTTTTATACTTTTCGTAATCTTTTTTATTAAGAGTTGTGAATTTTATATAAAATCCAACCAATTGTCTTTTAACTAGTTCACCTAATTAGCTTTTGTAAGGCATGAAACCAATAATAATATGTTCAGTGTTGCCGTTTATAATCACTCAATTGCTTGTTATTATTTCATTGAAAATTTGAGAATATTTGAAATCAATAAGGTTGCAGCTTGTAGCCAAGTTTTATACCTTTGAGAATACAACGAGTTGTGTTGTATGACATACAAAAAATGAGGATTTATACCTTTGATACTAGAGGTGTTTATGAACTTGAAGGACCGGGGCCTTATTAGACTATACCCAATAAGTCATTGGCTTAATTCATTATGTTAGATTATGGGCTTCAGTCTATCAAATAGGCTGAGCCTTTATACATCATGGGTTAAACCCAAGCTTAATTTAGGCTAGTCCAAGTTAAGCTTTGGTTAAGTTCAAACCCAATTCCTAATTACATTTATAAAAAAATTTTAATTAATAATTCAAAATTAATTGATTTTATATTTCAAATATTATTTTAATAATTATTGTAATACATTGTGTATGTAAGTATTTTTTTTTAAAAAAAAGAACATAGTATGTAATAAGTTATACTATAAGATAAATATCCTTATAGAAGATAACATTATTTAGTGAAATAAACTATATAATCACAAGCTTTTTATTTTTACTGAAAAGATAAATGTCAACATTTTTAATTTTTCAATTCCTTCATTTACTCATGCATACTATGCATTAGTCAATAAAAGAGAATAAAGCAAATATTTTATTTTATTTCCGAAAGAAAACACTTGTTTGCATTAATATATCCTTTTTTTTTCAAGTAAGAAATTTCTCTTGATTTAAAATTTAATATATAATGCCTCTAGAAAAAAAATACTCATGATGCATACAATTTTTCATATCGTGAGTATATATTATAGTTTTAAATATAAGTTATTGACACTAATAACTTATTTGGTGTCACTTTTTTCAATTAATATTGGGCTAGAATTTCAATGTGAAGAGAAGCAATAGGTTGCAACTTCTCTTCCCAAAGAAAATTTTGAAGTTAGAAATTAATTAAAAAAATTAAATAAGATATAAATCTATTAACTTATACGTGAAACCAAAAGAGTAATAAAAAAAGGTAAAATAGTTATAATTAATCAAATATTCTATAATAAAATAACAAACGCTGATTGTCATAGGAAAAATCATTTTTCCTTATGGGATCCATTGTCATATCTTCATTAACAATCAGATTGGTGACATAAATGTCATATTTTACATTCAAAAATATTTAGTGATTCAAAATATTCTTGAAAATAATACTATAATTTCCTATTTATTGTTTGTTTTTCTTTCTAATCTAAAACCTTTTTAATTCCTACCATTATACAATTACGTACTATACAATGATATTGTTGGTTAATTATATAATATTTGTAAATTATTATATGAAAAATATGAAATTGTTAGTTGATTGTATTATATTAATGAGAAATTATTAGGAAATCTATAGAAATAACAAAACTTATGTTTCTTTATACATATTTTAGTTACTCTATTAATATCAACTCTTATTAAGTATATCAAAAAATAAAACTAAAATCTAAAATAAATGTTGTTGTCTACAATAATTAAAATAAAATAAAATATAAAAAATATTTATTTTATTAATTTGCAGACTTAATTATATTTTACACTCAAATAATTCATTATTTTCTCCTGTATTGTTTTTAGTGAATAAATGATCTATGTTATTAGACCCATGGGCTTAAATTTGAATTTTGTCTATACTCATGGGCCTAGGCTTGATTTGTAAATGGACTTAGAATTATTTGGGCTTAGGTTTAGACTTAAACTCAAAGTTCATTATATCCTATGAATTTTGATCCAAGCTTGACCTATTTGGCTCAAGAGCAGGTTTATTTGAAACCTTCTATAAATAATATAAAAAATAATGATGTCTATTGCTTATTTATCAATGATTTTTTAAAATATATTAGTAATATGTGAAATTCATTAAGAGAAATTTTTAATAAATTTGAAGGATTTAACGATGACATAAATTTAAATTAAAAAAATGTAAATGAATTGAAATTCTTTTGATTAAATTCAAATACCTTTCTTGAAAATAATTCATTTTAAAGTAAATTACCATATTAGATCACGTAAATATCAAATTAAGTGCTTAAAAATTTTAGTACATCAATTTAATATCAATTTAAAAATTTATATATCAATTTACTACTTTCATTATATTGTCCTAAATGTTTTTCATTAAGTGGCGGATTCAAAATAATTTTCTTGGGGGCCATTGGAGAAATAAATATTAACAAAAAAAATATTATTAACATAT
Organism: Saraca asoca; assembly: GCA_026873985.1. Taxonomy (NCBI): domain Eukaryota; kingdom Viridiplantae; phylum Streptophyta; class Magnoliopsida; order Fabales; family Fabaceae; genus Saraca; species Saraca asoca. The sequence continues at coordinate 12,812 of JANHAO010011481.1, read as the reverse complement.
TTACAACAATTTTCATAATTGCTCCCTGCAAGGTCTCATATATTGATACTGTTGTAAGATATTTTTTTTTCATTCTCAATAGAGGCAAAAATATCTTTCTCTATCGAAGTTACCAAGCAATCATTCAACCATTAGTCTCCCATACGATTGTGCAGTTGGCACTTCATAATATTCATTGTAGAGAGAATTCTTTCAACTGATCCAGTTACAGCTAGTAAGATCAATGCTAGCTTGACAAGCCAATAAACCAATGGATACAAATATGCTTCATTGTCTCAACTAGATCTTAAGAAGGTCATTGATTCCGTTCGAATTTAAAAATCTATCATTTGAGTGCACATCTAAAATATAATTTTCAAATTGATTATCAAGTGCAACAGTTTCTATTGAAGAAAAATTGGTAGGATAAAATTGAGCTAATTGGGTAAGTTTTTCCTTATTAGAAGCAATAAATAAGTCTCTTAAACTCCAACAACAAAATTATGTTGCATTTTTATCTTTGCATTTACATTGGATGATACTTAGATCCTTTTTGGAATTATAGAAAAGATATTATATCAGGTGGGAAAAACAATTTTGCTAATAAGACTTTACCTTAAAATATTTTTTAGGGGTACTCGGCAAATTGTGTGGGCATCATGGCAATAGTTTAGAGATGAAAGAGTGTTATTCTGGTATCTCCCCTATATATTCTAAACTATTTGATGAAGTATATTTCAGTAAAATAGAATTGTCCCTCTTCTTATTTAATTATCTTTTACATGTTGTGTACCAGAAGCTACTTATGTAAGATGTTCTTGAGGCTTGGTTGTGTTGTTACTTCAGTCTACACACTTATGTTGCTTTCGGATTTGTTGTATTAAATTTTTCTTTGTATAAGCATCGAAGTCTAGGTTGTCCCGTTTACTACCCAAATGTGGCATGAGTTAATTGGGAAGGTTGACATGTTGGCTAAAAGTAACAAGCATGCGTCGTCTGTTCGGGCTAGAGAGCTACCAACATATGACACCATGGCATAAAATCATCCTTAATTTGATAGATAACATTAAGTGACTTGCTAATTTTCTTTATAGTTATTGCCAATATGAAGTTTTATTAGAGCTCTTATACCAATTATGATTTTCGATCTTTAATTTGATAGTAATTATTATTGTGAATCCAATTTGTATTTTATATGGACCAAAATAAAATATTAGATTTATGGGAGACCAAATATAACTAACTTATATATTAAGAAGACTAAAGTTAGAATTAGTCCTAAACAAACTTGTTCGATTATGGTTTTTGGCTTAAAACTAATCAGGTTTAATCATATGTTTACATATAAATTATATAGTATAATCTTATGCAATTTTCCTCTTTTATATATAAAATATCATATAATGTTATATACACTATTGAATGAAGGATAAAATTCAATAAGCAAAATTTATATTAGGAAATTAAAAATACAAAAAAAAAATCTATTAATTCCTTCATCACTCATTACTATTTATCACTGTCATTACCATCACAAATGCATCGGCGATAGCCACCACCATAACCATCAATTTTAGCAATCCCACCACTAGCAGTCACTCATACAATTATCGTCATTAACAGTTGCTAGCACCACACTACCACTACCACTATAATGATTATTGTCACCTCACTACTACCGCTACCACCTGCCACCATTTCTATCACCATATATTGTTGCAGTTATCACTATCACTCACATCATCATCTCTCTTCCATCACCCACCACTAACTTATCTCTTTTACTATCATCATGAACCACTACTACCTCCATCACCCACCACCAACACACCCACCTCCACCCTGTTACCACCTCTCTCACCATGATCACATTCATTCTAATCTTTGGCATTATCGTCAACTGCCATCACCTTTCTCACTCTAACCATTACCATCCACCATTTTCGCCCACTCATCAACGATGCCATACACCTCCCCTATCTTCACCATTACTATCCATCTTATACTGACATCCTCACCATATACCACTACCATTTTCACTCCACCACTACCACTTTACCCATTATAATTTCCTCTTTATCATTACCACCGTCCACTATCATCATCCAGTGCAAGCACATTTCTCTCCATCACCGTTACGACTATGTAAGGATAATTTCACTTAAAATAATATTTTAATTCAATACATATTATCTTTTATAGTGTCCTAAGAAATATATAGCATTATACAATTATATATTAAACAATGGTGTATCAAACATTGTGTATTATAAGAGCTTATACTATTCTATACCATCCCATGACCCTCGTACTATTGTATTTTCTTTATACGGTATACTAAACAAGGCCTAAATGAATTGCTTTTTGACTTAGAAAAATCTTCACTTGCATTTATAATTCTCCCTTAGTGGTAAGCTTTAATTTGGCATTAATTGCACAAAATCTTGATAGGACAAATACACTAAGAGGGGGCTGAATTGGTGTTCAAACCAGAAGTGTAAATTTTAAAAACCTTTCCTTTGAAAAGAGCAATTAGAAACAATACTACGAAAGATCAAGTAATTAGCACCTAAGCATAAGCAATTTAAAGTGCATGAAAGTAAAAGGGTATGGAAAAAGAATGATACTAATGATATATAGAGATTTGATGGTGCAAAAGGAAAGCAGCTTTTTTGGGTCTAATCTTGTCTTTCAAGGTCAAAATCTAATCTTAAAGAGTTATCTACTAGCATTTTTTTTTTTTGATAGCCCTTTACAAACTTTCCCACTTGATCTTTCAAGGACTCAAGCAATCCAATCTCACACTATAAGGATTTTTCTAGCCTCACACAGAGACACAATTCTTAGCTACAATGTTCTATAAGTATATCACTCATACTTAACCCTGACTAGTAGATCTCACAAAATACTCATAGATGAAAGGATTTTGTCTCCAAGATACTACAATATTTTTCTCATACTCTAAGTGTTGATTGCAAGTGAAAAGCTTTGAAAACTTGAGAGAATATGAGATGTAGAAAGAGAATTCTTCTTAGAAGGGTGAATATTTGCTTGTGTGGTTTGCAAGTGAAGCCTGACACTCTTTATATAGTTGAGCTTGGTTTCAATAAGCAACTTGATCAACTTGGTCTCCAAGAAAATTAGCTTGCTTCTACCACAAGTTTAGAGACTTGTCACAATTGGTAAGAGTTTTAAACTTGGAGTAGCTTGCTCTTTTATTTGAAATTTGAAACTCTACAGTAAAGTGATTGTCAATGTGCAGATAGACAGCTCAGATTGGTTACTTTGTTGAATTTTCCACATGTAAAATATGTCTTGCCAACTCAGCATATGATGTAGCTGAGATCGAAGAGCAACTTTCTGTTACAGCTCTATATAGATTTCTGCAGTAAAACAATATGTTAAATAACAAAGAGCAACCTGCACAAAACAGCCTTTTACAGGACATTTCAAATGAGCAATTCATTAAGCATGAATTTAGAAATATAGTACAATAAAAACTAGTTGGTTGTAAAAAATTGACGGAAAACAGAGAACAACCAGTTGTAAAACTGGTGTTAGACTTAATTTTGCAGCAATTGTAAACCAGTGAACAACTCATCATCAAAACCAAACTGCTCTGACATCAATGCAGTACTACCCTTCCTCCCCAGCCATCATCACTATCAAATGCACAAATAGTATTGTACCATCTGCCATATCATTAGTCTTTAAAACTACCAGCCATGCACTCTTATCTATCCTATGACCATTTTATTCCTAATTACATGTCTATATAAAGACACCAAGTATATACGAAACCTTAAGGCATATTATCATAAATTCTAAGCCTACACTCTCCGTACTGACTTAAGCATCATAGTGTTTTCTGACAACCTTTGGTCGTTAGCACTATTGCTTTCTCTTTGTGCAGTTCCTTGACACCACCCCTAGAGACAAGGAACTTATCCTTGTTTAAAAACTACAAAATTTTCAATATCATGCAGAAACATTAGTGTTCAAGGTACCACCATCATAGCTGCCATCTCATCTCCAAACACTGATGGCATCGACCCGGTTCAGCTTTTGTAGATTAATACACACCCATTTGATCATATTACCAAAAGAGTTATGTTAATTGCATGCTTACTGCCCTTGCACTTGTGAGAGAAGCATGGATGTAAACTTGTATGTCGATCACACTCGCATGTGTGAAAGCAATAAAAATGGTTTTTCCCTTCAAAAAAGTTTGCCCGTCATGTTTACATTTTAATCAAATTCTTATATTTGAAAACGTCTCATCTTTTGGTATTAAAGGATGGAATTTAACTCAAAATCTCTAATAAACCACAAAAAAAAAAAAAAAACCTTGCATGCATTTGAATGACACTATGAAAATAAACTATTTAATATTGGTTTTTTTTTTTTAAATAACTTATCTTTGCAAGCTTAGGCCAAATTGGTGACTTAGATGTCGAAATACTTCCATACATATAGATATTCACAACACAAATGTAAATTATTAAATCATGTTTAAATAGTACAACATCCATTTTGAAATCACACATTAGATCTTTATAGTTTAAAATTGTTGGTATCTATACATTTATGGAAGTCTTGGCTATACCTTAATTCTTTATCCTTTGTTTTTTCATCAGATTCATGCACAAACACTAGAAATTGAAGACTGCTACATAGTTCTGGGGATGACTGTGTAGCCGCCAAGTAGTGTGGATGGGATGAATATAGCGTGCATTTTGGAATGCCAACAAAACTAATTATCAGAAGACTGACATGCATTTCCCCCATAAAGTGCCACAATTGCATTGGGAAGTGAAATGTCAGGTGGGAAGGTTAGCAATCCCTTGGGAAAAAAAATGAAAAAAATGAGCCCTAATTTGTCAACAAGGCTGAGAAGCAACGTAGTAATATCACACTGATTTCATAAAAATGTAAATTTCAAAAGCTTTGAAGCTATTGCAATACTTGGATGACAGAGGATATGGTTTGAATAAGAGAAAGAACAAGAAAAGCAATTCCAGCGAAGGAAACAGCAGAGTGCCAAGGAGTTCTGAAATAATCACGTTTCAAAGCTGCCTTCATTTTGTGCCACCGGTTCTGATAGAAGCCATTCAAATCTTGGCAAAGTTGGAAGTATTGAGAATGGAAATGTCCTTCTGTGACGTTTTTCCAAAGGCCATTAAACATACCAGCCACAGCATTGCTATCAGCCAACCAATTAACAATGATTCCACTGTTAAGCAAAACATCCACATCTTTGTCCGTGTTAACAAGGAAATCCAGAACAGCAACATAGTCTGTGATATAGGATTCATGAGGGTAGTGACATTGCTCCAAAGCCACCAAATTACGAAACAGGGTTTCAGTCGCATCGTGCACATGCAACTGTGGGATTTCAAGAACATGTCCCGAAAATTCCAAGTCTAGAAAGCAGTTGCTGTTGTTAACTTTGAACTTCACTCCTGATCCAAGTAGATCGCTTGCAGTTGGTAGATGAAATTCCTTGTCACTTCCAACCTCTTTAGGCTCTCGATTTGGCCTTCTATCCATTGGTTGCAAGTGAAAAGTTCTAATCAGATCTGTGAAATGCCTTGCAGTTGTGATATTACTACTTGGCATCTGTAATCTGTTGTGTTCGTCAAAGAAAACAACTGCAAACTCAAGAAATTCAGGAATCCTACGGTTTTCGATGCTAGGTCCATAAACTAAATTTAAAAGCTCTTCAAAAACAAAGAGAGGAAGCTGATTCTCAAGCAACAACAAATCCAATCTTAAGCGTGCGTTGAACCAAGATTTAAACAGCACGCGATCACTGTCGGTCCAATCACTATAAAAGTATCTCCAAAAAAGCTCCAATATGAAACTGGCATCCATTACAATCACCTTGACCAATTCCTCTTCGCTAAGGTCAATGGCCTCTGAGTAACAACGTCGAACCCTGGAGCTTAACTCTTCTGCTGATGTGACCAAATTGTCCAAGCTAGTGCCACTGGTAGACTTTGCAGCTCGTTCTACGAAACTCTTCAAGTATGTCAACTTAAGCCTTTCCATGTTTTGTAGTCTTGAATTGCGGTAGTGAAGAGGGCCAATTGAGACTAGCTTTGGAGTATAGGCGTCTTCGTTCAATTTGCGGAGATCATAGGGTGCTCGGTAAATGCAACACTCAGCAGTCACAGGAGGCTCTGCACAATTCATCATTGTATTAATGCCATTCACCAAATCAATGTGCTTCACGTTTGCCATCTGACCAACAAGACAAAAAAAAAGAATATGTAGTTAAGTTATCAGCAATCAAACCCCAAGGAAGCTTGGCTGATATCAACAGCTAAACTCCATTTAAACCACCAGAAAAAGTGTGAAACAACTGGAATTGAGCAAAATTCAGATAGAAATCACAAAGCAAAAGCTCAACTTTGGGGGATGATCTGAACCAGCCATGAAACAGAAGCATAAACAGCAAATATGGATTAGAAAGGTAAGACATGAGGCTGAGTCATCAAGCTTTAGTTGCAATTAGATGCAAGTTATAGTAAGTTTAAGACCTAACCCTCTGCAGAAGTCTAGTGGTCGTCGCATGGACGAGCATCCATTATATACAATTTATTTATTTAAGAAAAGTCAAAGACGCGTGGAGATATTATAATAACACAAATTGGTCCAAGAAACCGTGGACGTTGGTCCAATATTACTCGGTCAAACTCGATTGAACCCAACTGATTCCATCAAACCTGGCCAATTCAGTCCACCCCATCAGTATCATCTTTCACAAAATCCTGGGTGAAGATGTATGGTCCAACCACTTAGTCAAGTCTTTTACTTACTATGTAACATGCAATAATATATTTATTATATAATTGTACAACTTTCTTATAGGTTATATTGATTTGATTTTTAATTAAATGTAGTTTTAAATAGTTATTGTCTCATATTTAATTATTTTTAATTAAAAATTTTGATCTGATTAATTTAATTGATCTCACATACTTCCAAATATGTATTAATTTGATTTAAATTATATTATATATGTTATTATAATTAATAATAATGAAAATATAGTTATTTTCTTACATGGAAGTTTAAACAAATAAATTTAGGATTTCTTAGGAATTACTTGAATTTCACACTATTAGTCTATCTTTAATGACTTAAAACATTTATATATAATGTGATGTGTTAAAATTTTTATTATATATATTTATAAATATGGAAATACTTCATTCAATCCGATTATACAAATTGATCCATAAAATTGATCCGATTTATGTTTGGATTGTATTTGTAAACATTGATTTAGATATGTTAGGAGGACTCGAGGGAATTATTTTTAGTGAATGCATAAGCTAGATATGATATGTCTCGATAGAATTATTTTACCTAGAAAGCTTAGGTGCCTTTTATTTTCTCCCTTTTCTTTTTTGTTTTTTTTTGGAAGACTTGAAGACTCATTCGATGAAAATACTTAAGATTTTATCTCATAGGCCACAAAAATTTTATGTGTTTTGTCGTTTGAAACACTTAAGAGTGTTCTCTCTTTACTTATAGAAATTTTATATTTTGTCTCTTGAAAATTTGAAAATTACTATATAGAAAAGCATTTGAGAGTTTTCTCTTTACTTACAAAGGTTTATCTCTCCAATCTTTTCTTGAGAAGGTTATAAGATATAAAGACTACTTTGTAGGAAAACATTTGAAAGTTTTATCTCTTTGCTTATAGAGATTTATATTTTTTTATCTTCTTCTTAAAAGGGATTAAAGATTTAAATACTCTTTTTTGAAAAACATTTAAATGTTATTCTCTCTTTGCTCTCTTGGGCTGAAGAAAGTCTATCCTCCTCTTCATTTGTGAACCCTTAGCCTATTTATAAATGTAAGAGGAAGGTATTCAACTTAATAGGCCAAGTTAAATAATTGAATCCCAAATGTACTGACTTAATTTACATGAGTCTTGGCCCATGTTTCTTGGAAGTAAATTGAAAGACTTTAGATTATATACTTTATATTAATTCAAATATAAACAAAATCTTTTATGTTTACAAATGCCCTCTCAAGACTTATTTATATGAACACTTACAGTGCAATAAATAAATAAGTCTTGATTTTTTTTAAAAAAGTTCTTTTAAAATTTTTATCTTGGAATACTTTTATTTTGAAAACAATTTTTAGAAGTTTTATCTTAAAATTTTTTCTATACATATATATATTTAATTATTTCTAGGAACTTTATTCTAGAGATTTTTTTTTTAAAATAGCTTTCAAGAGCTTTATTTTTGAATATTTTGTTGTTTTTAAAAAACTTCTTCCAAGGGATTTATTCTAGAATATTTTTTAAAAAACAAATTCTAGGAGTTTTATCTTACAACTTTTTCTATTTCAAAATAACTTTCAAAAATTTTATTCTAAAATATTTTCTATCTCAAAACTTCTTTTAGGTGTTTTATCTTGAAATATTTTGTTTTAGAAATAGCTTCTAGGAGTTTTATCCTAAAATTATTTTTTATTTCAAAAACATATTCTATTGACTTTTTCCTAAAATATTTTATTTTAAAAATAACTTTCAAAAATTTAGCTTGAAATAATTTTTGTTGTTTCAAAACTCTTTCAAGAATTTTAACTTAAATATTTTTTTTGTTTTAAATTTTTTTTCAGGGATTTTTTCCTGAAATATTTTAATTTGAAAATAACTTTCAAAATTTTTGGTTCGAAATATTTTTTTTTTATTTCAAAACTTCATCCAAGAATTTTGTCTTGAAATATTTTTTTTTCAAAATTTCTTCCAAGGATATGGTCCTTAAATATTTTATTTTAAAAACAACTTCCACAAGTTTAACCTGAAATATTTTTTTGGTTTCAAAACATTTTCCACAGATTTTGTCCTCAAATATATATTTTTTTAAAGAATTTTTAAGAGTTTTAGTCTAAAATATTTTTTTGTTTCTTTTGACTTGCAATATTTTTTGTTTTAAAATTTTTTTTTAGGAATTTTGTCCTGAAATCTTTTTTTTTTTTTTTATGTTTCTTTAAGGGATTTTATGCTAAAATATTTTATTTCGAAAACAACTTCTAGGAGTTTAGCTTGGCATATTGTTTTTTATTTCAAAATTTTTTTAACGGATTTTGCCATGAAATGTTTTATTTTGAAAATAACTTTCAAGAATTTTAATTTGTAATATTTTTTTTGCTTTGAACTTCTTCCAATGATTTTGCCTTAGAATATATATTTTTTTTGTGAAAACAACTTCTAGGAGTTTTGTCCTCGAATATTTTTTTTTTTCAAAACTTCTTCTAGACATTTTGACTTAGAACATTTTTTCGTTTAAAATTTTTTTTAGGGATTCTATCCTAAAATGTTTTATTTTAAAAATAACTTTTTGAAGTTTTGGCCTAGAATGTTTTTTTTTTGTTTCAAAACTTCTTTCAAGGATTTTATCTTGAAATATTTTTTTGGTTTCAAAATTTCTTCCAAGGATTTTGTTTAGGAATGTTTTCTTTTGAAAATAACTTCTAGGAGTTTTAAAGAAAAGGATTTTGTCCTCAAAGTTTATTTTAAAAAAAAATTAAATTATTTTGAATTGGTTTCCACATAATATTTTTCAAGAATTTTGACTTCAATTTTTTTTAAAGCTTATCTTTATAGACATTTTCTATTTCAAGTAACTTTTACCTGAGTTTTTCCTCTTCTTTTTCTTTTTGAAAACTTTTATTCTTTTATTCTTCTTTTCTTTTGTATAGGAATAGATCCCGCAGTTTAGAAATATTAAGAAACTTCTAGAAAAGGGTCTTTACTTCCAAGCGGGTGGATTACTAAATCCAAAGACCCTCCCCTATATGGAAAATATTTATATTTACCAAGTGTAGCTGTCCAACCCCTTGCTTCTCAGGCTGTAACAAGCACGTTGAAGCTTGTTATTCAAACTTCAATGATAGGTTCTCAAAGTTTACAAACTGTGGAGCATATGATGATCATGGATATCCCTTTGAACTTAAAGTACCCATCACATATACTAGAAGAGGATAAATCAAAATTGACAAGTTTCCTTCTATATATAGGCATCCACATCATGTGAATGCTCTGATTTTTCGAAAGCAAGTAGTGGCATTAAAGATAAATCAAAAGATATTGAAGTAGGGAACTAATTTGACCCCTTAAAGAGATATTCAATATCTTGAAGGCTTTGGTCTTCATAAATTTATACCGCTTTGAATGTGAAAGGTTTTTTTAGAGATTTGGTATATGTAATTGAAATTGCTTGCTACAATTACCAACATCCAAATGGCTTCAATAAGGTCTTTTGTGAGCTTTGTTATCTAAAAAGTAATACCTTTCTGACTAGTCATGAAGAGTTAAAAAAATTTCTATGGAAGATGTTAAAGGTGACTGCCTTTCACTCACTAAAGATTATTATGGGCAAATGCTACCAAGTTTGTCTAAGTTGATAAAGAACTTCTGAAGTCTTGTTCTTATTCCTCATATTTACTAAGATAAATCTCATGATCGATTTAATTTTGGCAAGACTTTTCATATAGAGGAAGCCACATTTTAAATCTTTGAAAGTCTTCTGAGTATGGAAACTTAATATTAGCTTCCTACTTTAGTTGAAGGCGTTAATCCTTTGTTCGCCTGAGCCTTAACTTGAATTAAGAGTTCCGAGAAGAACTATTAATGGCCAAATATTTAGTGCTATGGCTATGTCGTTGTGATTTTCTTTTCAAAGATGATCACCTTTACCTTCATGTGGAAACATTCCAAATTGCCTTTTCGATGATGTCCAGTGTCACTTACAGCTTAGTTATGCCTATTTTAGCCAATATTTATAAGGGATTATCTCAAACATCCCTTTATTGCGGCACTAAATGGGAACTTGATTTAGCTACCTATTTTTTTTCCCAGACATTTTTTATATGTTTGGACTAAATTATTCTTCATACATGGATTTTGTGGCTTCATGAATGAATAATGTGACTTCCAGTTATAAAGAAATTCAATAAAACTTTGAATACTTTTATGTCCTATGAAATTGAAGCCCAAGGCATGAGAAGTATTATCCAATGAACTTTAAATTCTTGGAACTTTTGTTGGAAGGTATATGAATGACCTTAAATTTAGATTACGGCTAGCAAAGCATCTAAGACAAGCACTAAGTCTAAAATAATTTACTTAAACTTTAGAAAGAAAGAGCCGTTCACAATTTATACTTGTTTGGGTAATGCAAAATAAAATAAAATAATTATATTTTATTTTTGAACCATTTACAGTTTATACTCATGCAAGTTAGGAATAACATGCAATTTATTCTCTTAAGTAAGAAGGTTGACTTTTTTTTTTCTTGGGTTTGACTTGAATTTGGTTTGCTGGATGTAGTTTTAACTCTTGCAAACTTAGGTTAACATGTAATTTATACTCTTACTATAAAGATGGTGATTTTTTTCTTAGATTTAACGTTTCGGCTTTAACTCTTGCAATCTTAAAATAACTTGTGGTTTATCCTCTTGCGATAATGTGCACGAATTTTACTTAGATTTGAATTTCGAATGCAACTTTAACTTTACAATACTTGAGTAACATGTAGTTTATCCTTTTGCGATAAAGAGAATGAATTTTTCTTAGATTTAGCTTTTTGGATGTAACTTTAACTCTTGTAAGCTTGGAGTAACATGCAATTTATTCTTTTGCCATAAGAAGGGAGAATTTTTTCTTAGATTTCACTTTCTAGATATAAATTTAACTTTTATAATCTTAGAGTAACTTGCAGTTTATCCTCTTACAATAAGAAGGGTTTTTTTGGATATAGTTTTAACCTTTGTCATCCTAAAGTAATATGTAGTTTATCCTCTTACGATAAGGAAGGTAAATTTTTTTTTTTAGATTTGACTTTCTCAATGCAACTTTAACTTTTGCAATCCTGGAATAGCATGAAATTTATCCTCTTGTGATAAGGAGGGTGAATTTTTTTTCTTTGATTTGGCTTTGTTGGACATAGTTTTAACTTATACGAGCCTGGAGTACCTTGTAGTTTGCCCTCATATGCCTTGATTTGTCTTGGATTTGATTTGTAGGATGCAAATGACAAAGTCTCCAACTTAGAATGTCTTAGTGCAGACTTTTTTGTTGAAAGTTCTAGATAAACGAGCTTGATAACATTCTGGCCTTTATTATGCTTCCAGTCTCTTTTCATCCAAAGCTTTTGATTCTTCCAATCTTATGCAAGTATTTTCCTCACTTGGGTGGCTTTCTTGGATTGGAACCATCAGGGGTAAAATTTGATACTCTAGTGGAAGGACTACTCTCACACCATATACCAATGCACATGGAATAGCTTGGATGGGAGGACATGATGTAATGATTTCTTTATCTTTTGGGTTCATTTCAATTTGTTTATGTCCAGATGATCCATCCATGAATGATAAGACTTTATAACTAGTAATGGCATCAACCATAAGTTTCATGCTAGAAAGAAGGAAGTCATCTTTCGGACAAGTTTTGTTTAAGTCCCCGGAGTATACACAACCTTTAATTTGTCCATTTTTTTCATGCAAGTATGATATTTGTAATCCAAGTTAGATATTTGACTTCTTGAATGAATCATGATTCAATAAGCTTGTTAACTTTACTTTTAATTTGTGGAATTAACTTGAGAGGAAATCACCATTATGGTGCTCAATTGGATGCACTCCATTCTTAATAAAGATGTGATGGATTGCCACCTTTAGATCAAGTTTGGACATTTTCCTTATAAGATCATATGAATACTGTTAGTCTGATAGGTGCCCTAGGGCTAATGTGATTGAGCTCTATTGTATCTATGACTGTACATTTTGTATTGATTTGATAATAA